>OY986973.1:1855459-1906210 GCA_963920575.1 Narthecium ossifragum
CCCAAACCCGTTTATTTCGGGTCGGGTTGGGTTCATGGGTTATGACCCGAATTGCCACCCCTAGTTGAAATTAATTGCGGGCCAAAGACAAACGATCAAGTTGGGCTCATTTAAACTAAAGTGGAGCTTGATCGAGCATATTTATAGAGATGAGCTCATAACGCTAACTCTCTCTAGTCTTTCTCCACCTCGTTTGGTATGGGGTTAGAAAAAGTGGGAATGAGGGATTTTAGGATTAAGAAAAATGAGAATAAAATAATAATAATTAGTTGAAATAAGAAAAGATAAAATGGTAATAGTAATGATTACTTAGAATAATAAAAACTAAAATAAAAATAAAAGAAAAAATGTTTGGGATAAGTGTCCCACACCAAACACTTTCTTTCCTTGCTGGCTCCACCCCCATTGTCTGATATAAACTTGGCTGCACTTCTCTCCGTAGTCTAATGCAATCCATTATCTCTTGCTATGATAGATATGAAGGTAGGGAGTTGAGCAGGCACTACGCAGCTAACGTGCCAGCTCCCTAGTGGGTGGCAAAAAGATGTGGCTGTTTGTCGGCTACTGATACAAGTGTCTCTCTTGCTACAATACATCCTCGGATCTGGTGTGTCCCTAAAGTCACCGAGAACTAGATAAAAGTATGCCATTGACTTATTAAATCGTATTGAGCAGCCCAGGACTTAACAAAGATTACATAAATGGTACTTATAAAAAAAATCTGACTCAATAAAAACAACAATTTAACCCAACTTAGATGCATACAAAAAGAATCTGGTTTTAAATTCAGAGAAGTTTGACTAATACAATTAATCATGGTTTAGCTTTTTTTTTTTTTGATTAGATGAGCCCTAAAACGGGCTTACAAAAACCTATCCAAACGCCTTGATTTGAAGATCAAAACATATGCAAAAACTCCTCGACACTCCAATCTCTACCATCGTAGTCAAGAAAGCTCAAAACCAAATGCAAAAACTCCTCGACACTGCAATCTCTACATTCGTAGTCAATAAAGCTCAAAACCATATGCAAAACTTCATTGGCATAAACACAATCAAATAGCGCATGTGTAATGCTCTCGATCTCGATCTCTTCTCCAATCCACATCGAGAACAGTGCTCATCAGAAACAAGCTTTGCTTTCCAAAGCCTATCCTTTACCGTCAATTTTCCATGAAGCATTTTTCAAATAAACTGCTTAACGTGAGGACCAGCGGAAAATTTCCAAGCATTCCTCCATACACTTATCTCTTCCCACCTTTTGTCCTTAACCTTCTTTTGAATAAGAAAGTTATATGCAGATGTAGTAGTGCACACACCAGATCTGTGAGATGCCCACTTGCAACTATCTGCTGAACTAATTGGCACTGTGGCAATCTCCTCTATTAAGCAAAGATGCCCAAAGGAGTTGAGTTTATCTACATTCCATTGCATACCATTTTGTAGATCCCCAACCAGGGCAGAGTTATAGCTATCATCACTATTAAACATTATTGGAGATATGGCAAGAGGCACTTCATGAACCCATTCATCATGTAAAATGCTCAAAGAGCTTTCCCTGCCACGTTTGCAAAGCAAACCACCCCGTGCCCTCGCACAAGGCCTTCCAATATATAGATCCCAGTTTGAAGCTCCTCTTTGATGGTAACAACTCATCATCCTTATATGAAAAGATGATTATAACTTAACAAACATGTTGGCGCAGGGGTAACGTGGATCTCTAGATTGGAGAGACAACCAGACTCTCTATGGGAGAGACAACCAGATTTCTATGGGGAAGAAACAAAAAAAACCCTAATTTTATTCATCAACCAAAACTGTCTCTACAAACTCTAAGGCCTCCTTTTATGGTTTCAAGGAAAGACCAACCCAACTCAAACATGGACTCAAACATCATTATTCAAGTTCTAATCCTGGAACTCAATAGAGAAATCCTACTCAAAATAGGAAAAGTTATCAAAAATAGAAACCGATAAAACTGTCTAAAAAGGAAAGTTTTAACTAAAATTGAATTTTTAAGCCAAATGAAGAAGAATTTGGATTCGGGGGTCAAGGTCATGGAGAGCTCGAAGATCTCCGATGATTCACGACGGGCTCGTCGACCTGGTCGTTTCGACTGGTTGCACGCCCCGATCGGACACCCGGATCAAAAATTATGGCCATCCAAAGATCTCAGTCGGACGGATGGGGTCCGAATACGTCCGGATCGCCTCGGGAGCTGCTCCGGATCGGACTCGGTCAGGTCCGCCCTTGGTCCTGCATCACATGTTGTCCTACGTGGAGCCTATGTGGAGAGGGTTATCCTACGTGGAGGGGGATAGTAGGGGAGGGAAGGAAGTTAGTGGGGGATAGTGGGGGGTTATTGAGGAGTTATTAAGGGAGTTGGGAAGAGAGGGTAGTTACGACTTACTAGTTCGATTTATATTTAGCCTTGCTAAATTACTTCAAGATCGTGTCATCCTGCTCCATAAATTTTCCCATTCGGCCCATCTTCAAAGCAAGCTGCCTGGTACCAAGATCATGCATGCCAAATCCTCCTACCTCCAAAGGTAAATACACCTCCTTTCAAGCCACAATACTCAAGCTAGATCTCCTTCCTTTTCATAGGAATTGTCTGCAAATTTTTTCCATAGGAATTAATCCTGGTCTAGCTGCAAGCTCTATAACATCCTTCATCACTGTTTATAGATAGAAAAATAGCCAGGACAGTTTATATACGCACAATCCCTCTGCCATTAAATCAAATCAAACTCAGATTAAAGATTAATGAAGCAATTTGCCTAGTAATTGATTTGATGCTTTTTTGAAGTCCATTCATTGGCTAGCTTTTGGTTTTGTATGTTGGCGTCTCTAATCGTTGTAGCCTTGTAGGTAATGCTGTCCGCCGGCACCGACACGTCTGCCGTGACGTTGGAATGGGCGATGTCATTACTCTTGGAACCATCCGGACACACTCGCAAAGGCCAGAGCAGAGCTCGACAACGCCGTCGGACACGACCGCCTTATCTCCGAGTCAAACTTCCCCAACCTTTCCTTCCTCCACTGCATCATCATTCATCCAAGAGACTCTCCGGCTACTGTGGTGATCATCCCGGCCCACGAGTCCTCCGACTCTCCGAGGACTGCACCGTCGCGGGCTACCAAGTGCCTTGCGGCAAGATGCTACTAGTGAGCGCGTGGGAAATCCAACGCGACCCAAAGCTGTGGGATGATCCAGAAAGTTTCAAGCCGGAGAGGTTCGCGAGCGGTGGCGTCGGCGATGGCAGAGGGATGATCCCGTTCGGAGCGGGGCGAAGAGGGTGCCCCCGCGGCGGCGGGGGCCTCGCCATGCGCGTGGTGGCGCTGGCGCTGGGCGCAATGATCCAGTGCTTCGAATGGAGTCGCGTAGGGGAGGCGGACGTCGACGTGAACGAAGGCTCCGGACTAACACTCCGAAGGCCGTGTCGTTGGAGGCGCTGTGCGAGCCACGTGTCTTCACAACTTTATTATTATTATTATTATCAGCTTCCTTATCCGTGCTCTCTAAAATATTTTAATATATATTATTTTTCTATTTTACAGCTTGTTTATTTACAACACCCTTCCCTAAACCATTCCCTATATCACTAAAATACTCATTCGCCAATCTTCTTTTCTTATTTTATTCTTCATTTATTATTTGATAGTCATATAATCATAGTAATTAATATTACATTACATCATTAATCTTTGTGATATATTTATACATTAATATATTAGAAAACGGATAATATTTTTTTTGAGATAATAATTAATATAATTATAGATATGTTATAAAACAAATAATATATATGAGAAAATAAATAATAAATAAATATTAATATCATAGTAATTAATATTAAATTACATCATTAATATAATTAGAGATATGTTAAGAGAGAGAGTGGGGGTTTTATTTCTCAAATAAAAGACCCACTTTTCATAGGTTTATAATAAAATAAAGAATGTTAAGGGGAGCATTATAGCTCTTCTCTATTTTAGGGTAGAGACAGGAGGGCTAATGCATCCTCTTTTTTTGCCATTTCCCCAAATCTCATACCCTATAATAGGGAAGAGATGGGTTTTATGGAGATGATGTGGGTGCTCTAAGTAACAAAATACAAAAATAGACACAATCAAGAGTACGAGGAAGCCTCATGTATGAGGGATCATGGGGTTCGCCCAAACCGAAGTCGCCAAAGCATTGGTCTCGGAATTGAATTCTCTAGGTATAAGTACAAAAGAAATATTAGAGAATCGGGACACTAATCGTCAAAGAGAAATCAAGAGATCTCAGAATTCAATCGATGAGGCTAATTTTCCAGCAACAAAACCAACTCCAAGGAGCGAATCAGACTCTAGCACGATGCAACTGATCCCTCTACACAGAGCTTCTTACAAACCCCCCTTCATGGCAAGGATCTCGACTTCCGCAACAGAAGAGACCATCGCTTTCGTCGCCCATGTGTCTTCACACCTTACATTATCATGTCCTTCCATCTTTGAAAACAACTTAAAAGGAGCCAATTGGACCAGGCCAGCCCACCTGTGTTTTGGGTCTCGCTTGGGTCATCCCTTCAATCAGTCTACTTGCTGGACTCCATTTATCTAAACGGGTTATTTACATATATCCCCTAAAAAGGTTTGATTTTATATATTTTTATCATGAAAAAATAAAAAATTACACCAGAAACCTTGAGAACCTTGATTATTATCATATACCCCATTTGCTAAGTTGAATATTAAGGGAATATATTGGAAGGAGGCTAACGGTGGGTTTTGAAATTACTTAACTGCCCTTACCCTGAGTGTTTGATCGCATGTGGAGTAGTCCGGCCCTTAATTGGAGTCACTGATCGCTTCGATCGTCACGGGAGATTAAACCTTAACCCTAACCTCGACCCATAGAAGATGAAGCGATCATTGAATTTTCCTTTATCTTTAAAAGATATGGGAGACTTATAGGAAATGGACGGAATGGAAAATGTTACAACCCCGGTTATGTCCTTAACCATGGTCAGGTCGTGTTAGTAGATGGAAGTGGATGGAATGAGAAATATGATAATAATCAAGGTTTTCAGGGGGTATGGTGTAATTTCAAATTTTTAGATGCAATATGTAAAATTAAACTTTTTGAGGTGAGATATATGTAAATAACCCTATCTAAATAAGCATTTACCTATTTTCTCTAGTTGCTTGTTGGGTCACTTGTATTATGCTTAGGGGTGTCCATGAAGCGCACATGCCTGACTCTGACCTGAGCCCGACCCGAAAATTTTGGGCCTGAGCCCAACCCGGCCCGAAACCAAGCCCGATCCGACCCGAGCCCGATCAAGATTGGGCTGGGTATGGGCATGGGGGTACCCAACCCAAGCTCAGTCCGGACCCGATTTAATATGCCTGATCCCAAGCCCGACTAGATAGAGGAAGTTTCATTTTTTTTTATTTGTTTGGCAAATGATGGTTCTTAATTACAATTTTATCTATATTAATCATTCAACACACACGTGACTACATTCTCCTTCATTCCCAAAAATTCCTCCACGTCTCCCAGTTCCCTCTCTTCTTTCTATGTACATGGGCCACATTCCCTTCTAAAATTACATATCCAACTCCTTCCTCTTTCTATTATCCAGTTATGTTGGGCGTCGGTTCGGGCCCGAGCCCGAGTTTGGATATATAGTGGGCTGGGCTTGGATTAGACCGATGAGACCCAGCCCGAGCCTTGTATGGGCTTGGTCTCGGGCTGGGTCTTGGGCAAAGATTGTGCCGCCCTGAACATGAAAATATCGGGCTTGGGCCAGCCCGAGCCCGGCCCATGGACACCTCTAACTATGCTTTGTTTAGCTGCTTGATGTATTAGGGTTTCTTGCTTCATGAGTCAATTGGTATGGTCGAGTCGAGTAAGTGTCAGTTAGGTTAGATCATTTTATATTAAAGTTTCCATTTTACTCCTTGCCTGTATATAGGCTAATGTAAATTTGAAAACCGTAACTATTCTTGCAACCAAATGATCTAACCAGAGCCATTGGGTGATTGTTTACATCATCCAACGGTTCTTATATTACATCTCGCACCGGTTGGCCCCTCGATCCCCAAAATACATGGGTCTGCCATTGGTAGTTATATGGGGCCTAAAAAAACCTCACCCTAAATCCTTAGGCCCACCCAAACCACCCAATAGGAATTTTCATGTGTAATTGTAGGCATGTGTATAAATTTTTAATTTTTATTCTTGCATTAAAAGTGGGTATGATATAACATACAGGGTAATGGCAATGCTTACAACTGAGACAAAACATTGACCATAGCTTGCCGAGGTTTATACATGGCCTCTAAAGGTCCCGCGATCGGCATGGTGAGGCCAATGCCTTCTGTCATGTCGATCAGCTCCTCTCCAATCCTTTTCCACTCAAAGCATTGGATTAGAGCTCCCAACGTCAAGCCCATCAATCATCATGCGCATGGCCAAGCCCTCTCCCGGGCATCTTCTCCTTCCGAAGCCAAAGGGCATGTTCTTGAATCCCTGATCCCCTCTGCACCGTCAAACCTCTCTGGCCTAAATTCTTCAGGGTTGCTCCAATGCTCAGGGTCTCTCTGGATGGCATAAGCGTTTATCAACACCATCGAGCCGCGAGGAACATGGCGCCCTCCTACGACGCAGTGTTCGGATGATTTATGTGGCACCAGAAGAGGGCCTGCTGGGTACAATCGAAGAGTCTCCTTGATGATGTTGTCGAGATACTGGAGCTTGGGGACATCTGAATCAGTCATCAACCGGTCGCAACCTACGTGCATGTCTATCTCCGATCTGGCCTTCTCCAAAGCTTCAGGATGGTTGAGCAGAAGAGCCATTGCCCATTCCATAGTCCCGGTAGTAGTGTCAGTACCTGCAGTTTAGATAGTCTACAGAGCAAATGGCTTAAAATACAACAGAAACAGAGCAGGAAGCAGAGATAATTAAAGATGGTGCTTACCACAATCATCCCCTTGATGAGCTCATCAGTGTAGAACTCTGGCTCGGACTCCTGAAGCTTTAGTATGGCGTCGACCATGTTCCTCGACTCCTCTGATTCATCCCCGCCATGGCTGCTTCTCCAGCTCCCAGCCCTCCTTCTCTCATCCACCATCTCCTGAAACAACGCATCCATCTCCTGAAATAATCTCTGGATCCTCGTCCTATATCCGTTACCAAATCCCAGCCACCTCGAAGCAGGCACGAAGTCCTCGGGGCAAGTCGCCGAGCTCATCTCGAACACCTCCTTTACTATCCTCCTGAACTTCGTCCCCTCTCCAGCACCTTCCTCACCGAAGTACCTCCTCCCATCCAACATCCTCGTCACCACATTGAACGTGAACACGGGCAGCCTCGACCTCACGTCCACGAGTTGGAATTCCTGGCCGGAGTGGCGGCGGAGGAGGCCGCGGAGGAGGAGGCGAAGCTCTTCGGAGCGGAGGGGGGAGAGGGCGGCGAGGCGGGCGGAGGAGAGGAGCTCGAGGGATGCGAGGCGGCGGAGGGAGCGCCACCGAGGGCCGTTGGGGGAGAGGCCCAGGATAGAGAATTCGTAACCGAAGTACTTGCCGGAGAGGAGGAAGGGGCGGTTGGCGAAAGTGGCGTCGTGGGTGGAGAGGATCTCCTCGGCGGCTGCGGGGGAGGAGGCCAGGAGTACCGGGCGTGATCCGAAGCGGAGGAGGAGAAGCGGGCCGTGGCGGGCGGCGATGGCCGGGTGTGGTGGACGGGTTGGCGGAGAAGGTAGAAGTGGCCGATGAGGGGGAGAGCCAATGGTCCGGATGGTGGGTACCTAAGCCTGTGCTTTGAGTTGGAGATCATGAAGAAGAGCAGAAGAACAACGGCAAGGAGACTTGGAGCTGCGTAATAGTAGAAGAAGGAGGAGGTGGAGGAGGAGTATGGCGGTGGTGGATCCATTGCTCCGGCTAATTGCTTGCAGGGCATTGCTAGCTTGCTAAGTACCATTGGAATGGTCAAACTGGATCAGCCTCTGGCAGCTTGGGGTGAGTAATTAATGAGGCAACTCTAGACAAGTTGTAGTCTTGTAGATGATCTCTCTTACTCAATGAAGAAAATGTGAATTCGATGGATGTTGAAATCTCACCAAAATTCTATCATGGTGCCATATATATTTATGATCATGATTGAGATGTACGAGGCAATACAAGGATATAAATAAAAATATTACAGAAAACTAGCAGAACAATCAGCACTATTATTGTAATGAGCTTGGTCGTCTGGATCTTTTGAATTTTGAATTGATATCATACAACTAATGCCCCCCTCAAACTGTGCATGGTTGTCGGGTATAGTTTGTGTCACAGGTAATCCAAATCAAGATGTGCCTGATGCTTTGTAAATACATCAGCAATCTGTAATGAGGTTGGCACATGATGAGTTACTAATAGCCCAAGAGATTAACGCTCATGAACATGCGAGCATGAAAAACTGGATTGATGATCATATATAATGAGCTCAGATTGTCACAGGAAAGAACATGGGCATTAGGTAAGGGGATATGAAGATCACGAAGTAAAAATGACAACAAAGTTAATTCAACTGCAATTTGAGCCATTGCTCCATATTCTTTTTTTTTTTTGTTTTTTTTTTGATTAGTTGAGCCAAAAGGCTAGGTAACCAAAGAGAAAAAAAATAAGAGTACAAGAGACACTCATATGTGGGGAACTAACATGTTCGCCCAGACGGAGGTCGCCAAAGCGTCAGCCTCGGAATTGAATTCCCGGGGTATATGAACAAACGAGATCTTGGAGAACTGAGAAGCAAGTCGCCAAAGAGAAAGCATGAGATCGCGAAGTGTTTGAGGCCACGCAAACTTGCCAGTAACATAACCAACACCAAGCAGAGAATCCGACTCGAGCACGATGGAAGACACCCCTCGCCTCCGAGCTTCCTGTAGACCCCCCTTCATAGCGAGAATCTCGGCTTGCACCACGCAAGACACAGTTCCTCTCGCCGCCCAGGACCAAGTCGGATTGCAACCATCAGGGAACAAAATTGCGGCAAGCCCTGCATCACTCCCTCTGACCGCGGCATCCGAACGGAGGACCGGCGACGCATCCAAGCAAGCAGGGGGGTGGGAAGGAACTCTAGGCAAATGAGAAACAGAAAACTCTCTTGCTTGCCTTGTGATGAGCCTTGCCAGAGTGTCCGGCGCGAGCATTTGATTATCAAAGAAACCTGCGTTGCGATCCTTCCACAACCACCATAATGTATATCCAACCCATGTTTTGGAATCCGGTGAGGTGGATCTCGGGGATGAGCTGAGGAGGTTGAGGCATGCATCAAAAGAATCGGGGATGGCTCGGCCAAAAGAAGTCCTCGCCCAAACCTCTTGGGAGACGGGGCAACTGAAGAAAAGATGAAAAGGGGATTCGATGTCGCCTCTGCACCTCAAGCAAACAGGTTCCAAGACACGCCCAATGGAGTGAAGAAAGCTGGTAGTGATGATCTTCCCATGGAAAAGTCTCCAGAGAAAAAACTTCACACGCGGCCCCACCGACGCTTTCCAGAGATTAAGCCATCCTGCGCTACACTCTTCTCCATTCCAACGTGTTGAGCGCTCGTTGGCGAGCCAGTTGTAGATGGAGGCCGTGGATATCTCCCCACTCGCAGAAAATGTCCACACTGGTTTGTCGATCTCTCCTCCATGTACCCGGACATCTTGGATCATTCTCATCAAATCAGGGTGGAAGAGTTGTCGCAGAGCTAGACCAAGAAACAGTTGGTTGCTTTTTTACACCCTAAGAAATAAGATTACTCCTCAGGTACGTGCGAAACCCAGCAGTTTGATCATCTTGTTAAAGAACATCCGGCCCAATCGGCCTCTGAGAAGGCATATAAATCTAGTGTGCTAGATGCATGAATATGATGTCCCAAATGGATGGTACCTTTAATATATCTCAAAATCTTTCTCAGAGCATCGTAAAATGACTATCTGTTGGAGATTGCATAAACTGAGATACATAATTGACGCTGAATGATATATCAAGTATGGTTAGAGTTAGATATTGCAATGCACCAACTACTGAATGATAGTGTGGTGGGTCTTTGTATGGAGTAGAAATTGGTTTAGACTCGTGCATTGAATCACGTTCAAACAAGTCGACAACATACTTAGCTTGATGAAGATAATACCATCAAAGACATGAGTAACTTGCAACCCCAAAAAGTAATGGAAAGCGCCGAGGTCTTTTATGGCAAATTTTGAATTTAGAGTGGCAATAAGCTCATTGAGGAGGTCATCGGATGAACCTGTGAAAATTATATTATCCACATACAAAAGTAGGATTAAGGTGCTTGCCGTCGAGTGAAGGATAAATAAACTAGGATCAACAAAGCTGCAGAAAAAAAAACCAGATTCAAGGAGAAAGGAACTAAAGCGATCAAACCAAGCTCGAGGAGCTTGCTTTAGTCCATAGATGGCTTTATGCAATAAGTCAACATGGTCGGGGTGTTGAAAACTCTGAAAGCCAGGAGGTTACTCCATGAAAACTTGTTCGGATAACACACCATGAAGGAATGCATTCTTGACATCTAGCTGCTGAATGCTCCATTTACGAACAACATCAATTGAGAGAACTAATCTTATAGTTCATGGTTTGATAACAGGTGAAAATGTCCCGGATAAATTAATTCCGTCGATTTGATGATATCCTTTTGCACCCAATCGAGCTTTGAGCCGTTGTAAAGAGCCGTTGTAAAGAGCCATTGGCATTGAGCTTAGTTTTAAACACCCAACGTGAACCAACAACATTCATTGATGGATCTCTAGGCACGAGACGAGAGTCCAGGTTTGATCGTGAGACAAGGCAACGATTTCTTCTTCCATAGCCTTTGTCCAGCCACCATGTTTAAGAGCAACTCGAACAGTCTTGGGTTCTTTCGGAATCGAGCCATAATCATAGTGAGCACTAAGACCATTAACCAAGGAAAAAACCTTTGTTTTGTCACTCACCTCATGTCCAATTATAACAGCTAGACTATCACAAATACCTTTAAATTTGCGAAGATAGCCATTGAGAGATATTTCTGGGTCTTTCTTTATGTGATTAAGTTGTTGAGTAAGTTGAAATTGACGCTCTTTAGAGGCTTGAGCATAGGCTTCCTTAAGAGCATCCCAAACTTATGTCGAAGTATCAAGGCCAATGAAATGCCAAGAGCTTTCTCGGACAGATTTCCAATGATCCACCCTCTGAGAAGACGATCGGCAGTTTTCCATTTCTGATACTCAGGATTTGGAGCAGGGGCAACATTCGATCCATCTGCTACTAAAAGTACAGCAGCTGGTGATGATATGTCACTAGTAAGATAGCCGACAAGCTCTTGACTTTCAGCAAGAACAAGAACCTGCTCACGCCAGAGAGGATAGGTTTCTGACTTCAATCAAAGTGTGATAAAATTGCCGACCCTAAGAGATGCGGAAGACATGGTTTCTTTGAAAGAATGACACTCCTCCCAAGTTAATACCTCTGATACCAAGAAGAAAAATAGGATTCAATGGATGTCGAAATCTCACCACACTTGTAATCGTGGGTGCGAGATATATTTATAATCATGATTGAGATATACAAGGAAAGATTTTACAAGGAAACAAAAAAAAATATTACAAGAAACTAGCGAAACAATCAACACTATTATTGTAATGAGCTGGAATTGTATTGGTCGTTTGGATCATTTGAATTTTGAATTGATTTCATATAGCTAATACTCAAGAGAGTCTCCTCTTCAAACACTTTATTTTTGCACTAATAAGCTTGCTTTTTATTGGCGTTTCATTTCACCCAATCAACGATGTTTGATTTTCTGATGAAATCGCTTGTGAATGCTCTTGATATTCGCCTCATTACTTTATCTTGTCCCCCTCAGTAACTTTGACCTTTATCATCTTGTCCTCTCGTGCAACGAAACTGCTTCATATACGGCTGTTTGGCTGGAGGATGTGACATGGCTCGAATAGTCATTGGTCCCACATCCACATGAGTGTTTAGTTCTTGACATTGGGGCCTGATGGTCCCCGCAGATGATCAAGTGCATGAGACATGATGCATTCATGTGGCCAGCTAGCTAATAACTTTGTTGCCTACAATCATCCGTGATCTCAACGCCGGACTTGTTTTTTTGTGCTTAGTTGAGGAGTTACAAGTCTAGGTTACGAAAACCGCTACCCATGGACTGGACCGTGGGCGACGACGTCCCGTCCCTGGAAGACAAAACATTGCCCACCGGCTTAAGCCCTCCTTTGAGACGCCATCGGCCCTGAGATTACATATCATCTGGATGAAAACGGCTCCACCCAACTCATTTAAGTAGGAATTTTGAGCTGACTTAATAAAAGGTCTACGAAGACTATAAAAGAAGGGTTAAGAGCTTGATTTTGTTAAATTTTGGCTCTTTTCCTTCTTCGATCGATCCAATCTGAATCTGAATAGATCCGACCTATCAATCCATATGGTCGTTCCAGAGACGTGATTGTAGCTTTACACTATAAAAGAAGGGTTAAGAACTTGGTTTTGTTGAACTTTAATTCCGGCGCAACAGGTTTGGTGTGATTCCAAGCTGCAATGCAACTAACTAATCCTGCCCTGCGAGCTCTGTACAATTGTTTCTGGATAGAAAAATAACCAGATGGTTAATTTATACATGCACGATCCCTCTGTCATCAACACAAATCAAATTTAGATTAAAAAATAAAACAATTTACCATAGCCGGCACAGTCCATGGACTCGGTCGAAGTTTGAAGTTATTATAGCACATCTCGTCAATTCCTTATCGCTGTACATCACTTGCTATTCAGTTTAATGATTCGCAAATGTATCATGCTGTCGTAATTAAGCACGGTGATATATTTCAAAGAAATTAAACCAAGTCAATCAATCTATGCACACAAGTAGTAAACATATATAAGCCCATCCCTGTTATTCAGCTACCGGCTGCTGGGTTCATTAATGGGAGGTATTTTGGCTACGTGAGATTGGGAGTATTTTGCAAGAAATCTTATGAGTGATGACAAAGTCTGTGTTTTCTTCACATTCCTCAGGGGATGAATTCCCTAGCTCATGAGGTGACGAGTTGGGCAAGGTGGTCTATTAGATAAGGTGGTCTGTGACCATTTAAATGGGTGTATATAACTCTGGTCCTTTTTTTTCTTTCTAACTTTGATTTTCTTTTGTAACCCCGTCCTCAGCTCATCTATTCAAATATATATATATATATATATATATATATATAAAAGCCCATCCATTTCTACAATTATGCGAGCACCAAATCATTGTAGCTAGCTAGCTGGCTGGCCATGGAGATCATCAACTTCCTCTACACCACTCTTCTCTTCTCCATCCTCTTCCTCTCCTGCCATCTTCTCCGGAGTTGGCGCGTCAGGCCGCCCAGCTCCCTGCCGCCGAGCCCCCGCTCCTTCCTGATCATCGGCCACCTCCACCTCCTCAAGAAGCCTCTCCACCGCTCTCTCGCCGCCCTCTCCTCCCTCTACGGCCCCGTCGTCTACCTCCGCTTCGGCCGCCGCCCGGTCCTCCTCGTCTCCTCCGCAGCCGCTGCCGATGAGTGCTTCTCGAGCAATGATGTGGTGTTCGCCAACCGGCCTCGCTTTGTCGTCGGCAAATTTCTTGGCTATGACTACACCTCTATCGTCTGGGCTCCTACGGTGACCACTGGCGCAACCTCAGGCGCATCACTAATGTCGAGATCTTCTCGAGTGCCAAGCTCTGGTCCTTTGCTGGCCAGCGGAGAGAGGAGGTCATGTCTCTGGTTAACAAGTTGGTCCAAGACTCTGGAGAAGGGCGGCATAAGATAGTTCTAAAGCCGAGGCTGTTCGAGCTCACGATGAACATCATGATGAGGATGATCGACGGGAAGAGGTACTACGGAGAGAACGTGGTGGACGGTGTTGAAGCAGAGAGGTTTCGTGAGATCGTGGAGGAGGTGTTCGAAGTTAGTGGGTGCACGAATCTTGGAGACTTTTTGCCGGAGTTGCGGTGGTTTGGATATCGGGGCTTGGAGAGAAGGATGATGAAGTTGCAGGAGGGAAGGGATAAGTTGTTGCAAAAGATTATTGAGGAACATAGAGAGAAAGCAGAGCGCTGTTCTTCTTCTTTGGCTTCTAATGGTACAACGGAAGTGGTGGAAGGAGGAGGAGCCGGGAAGAGTAGTATTATTGATGTGCTGTTATCATTGCAGGGGACTGATCCGGAGTATTACACCGATAAGATCATCCAAGGGGTTATTTCGGTAAGACTTGGGATCTTTCTTGTAGTACTCTGTTTTTTCTTGGAGCAGTGCATTGATTTTATGCAAGCACTAATGTTGGACTACTCTCTAATCGTTGATTTAGGCACTGCTGGTCGCCGGCACCGAGACGTCTGCCGTGACTTTGGAATGGGCGATGTCATTATTGTTGAACCATCCGGACACACTCGCAAAGGCCAGAGCCGAGCTCGACAACATCGTCGGACTCGACCGCCTTATCTCTGAATCAGACTTCCCCAACCTCCCCCTCCTCCACTACATCATCAAGGAGACTCTCCGGTTACATCCGCCTGCGACGATCATCCCGCCCCACGAGTCCTCCGAGGATTGCACCGTCGCCGGCTTCCACGTGCCTCGCGGCACGACACTACTAGTGAGCGCGTGGGCAATCCAACGCGACCCCAAGCTGTGGGACGATCCGGAAAGTTTCAAGCCGGAGAGGTTTGCGAGCGGTGGAGTCGGTGATGTCAGAGGGATGATCGCGTTCGGCGCGGGGCGAAGAGGGTGCCCGGGCGAGGGCCTCGCCATGCGCGTGGTGGCGCTGGCGCTCGGGGCGATGATCCAGTGCTTCGAGTGGAGTCGCGTAGGGGAGGCGGACGTCGACATGAGCGAAGGCTCCGGCCTTACCATTCCGAAGGCCGTGCCGTTAGAGGCGCTGTGCAAGCCACGTGTCTTCAAATCCAACATTATCGTGTCATCCCATCTCTGAAAGCAACAAGACTGTGCTGGCAAGGCGAAGACCGCGTCATTGCCAGACCTTGTGATAGCCACGTAGCCTCTCAAATAATAAAATCCTTCTATCCACTTACCTATGTTATAAAGTTTTCAACTTTAGCGATGAATGAAAGTTGAGGCCCGGATATGAGGAAGCCTGATTAATGTGTGGAGATCTCCAGGGGCCCAAGAGTTTGTCATTTTCTTTGACGGGTTATGCATGAAAGGCTTCATGTGCGTTGTGGAGGTTGCACTTAACATCAACCAGAGAGTGCCCAAGATGTGGCAGAGAACCAGAGACAGTCGCCCATGCTATGTTTGGATGTCAGTTCGCCTTCAAAGTGTTTTCTCTCCTAGCAGAAAAGGAACGCTTCCAACTCCCTCCATGGAATCTGGATGATATATTGGATGTGTTGTTGCGCAATGGTTCAAAAAAGATCAAAGCTCTTTTGGGATGTGGTATGTGGATGATATGGAAAGATCGTAATAACAAGGTGTTTAATGATCAAGGGGATTCCGTAGAAGCTATAGTTTGTAAGATTAGAAGATTGGCCAAGGAACATCAAGAGCATGGTAATCATAAATCCATTACTTATAGCGCCCCTTTCAGAAACTTTGCATTGCAAGGATCTAGCATCATCCAGATTGATGCCTCCTTCAACCCTTCATCAAGAACTGCTGCTGTTGGCATAGTTGCTCTGTCTTCGAACATGAAAGAGTTATGGGTACTTGCCAAGCCCATGGTTATCAATTCTGTTCTTGAAGGGGAAATGGCTGCCATTTTGGAAGGGATGAAAAGTGCCAAGATTCATGGGTTAAAGAACATCATTGTAGAATCAGATTCAATTGCAGCTATTCAAATCTTAAATGGGTTGATGGTTTGGCCACCAGACTTAGAGCATATGGCAAAGAATGTTTGGCTACATGCCCTCCTTTTTGATTCAGTTCTTTTCTTGTATATCTCTAGAGAATGTAACGTAAGAGCCGATGGTGTTGCTCGAGCGTGTCGCAGAACAGGGAAAATGTTCTCCTAATACTGTGAGTCATGACCATTGCTGCTTTGCAGCTAATTTTGTAAGGTGTGTTTGTATATATTAGCCCACGGGCTCATCTCATAAAAAAAAAAAAAAAAAGTTGAGGCCCGGATTCTTCACCAAAAAAATTAAGATAACAGCGCCTTGCATGCATGGCGACAATAATTGAGTATCATATCGTTGTATGCCGCCCGATTAAGACACAAGTGACATACCAGTATTTTTAATTGAACAGGACTGACGATGGGTCTTATTTTACCAATACGATTAGCTGGCAAAAGATGACTTCCTACACATAAAATCTATTTTTCTGTAAGTTGCTTCAATCATCTTTTCCAACTATATGAGAATATGAGATTCTCATGATATCACTATGTAGCATGCGTGCTATATTTTTGTTGTTTTTCGGGTTTAAAACCATGAGGCCATTTTTTGACCCATTGTCCCGTGGCTTCATTGGATTCATATCATTACACATTCGGCAAGATTATATCTCTAGTGCGGGAAATGAAACGCTCGCGGAAGGCGAGCACTCCATGCCATGGAGGATGGTATCCTAGAGCCAGAAGCTTTGGCAGCAGTGGTAAAAGCCATCGTGTGCTGGGAGCGATGGAACGAAGTCCTGGTATCTCTCCGTAGGAGGCTAGGAGCTTCTTAGTTCTTATGTCATGGTTTTTTTTTCTTTTCTTTTTTCCCTTTTAAACGGGTAAATAGATAGGGTCGTCTCGATTCATTTATTCACGGGTTGTAAACGGATCGATCTGTTTATGATTCGAATCCGATAACATCAATTCCAAACCCGTTTATTTCGGATCGGATCAAGTCGGATTCATAGATCTTGATCCGAATTGCCATCCCTACTCACGAGGGCACCATGGGCATAAAATATAGAGTTTTTGGTTTATGTGGACTCTATTCTATCTCCTATGTGTTTGCTTAATTAATTTCTGTTAGAACAGAAATCTAATCGTTGACCGATCAAATAGTCAAAGTCAAAATCTACTCCACATTTAAGTATCAGATGATTGTAGTTAAGTTCTACTCCTTCAAACGATGTTCGAACAGAGGTGTCAAGTTAAATGGAAACCTAGATTATACCTAATTTAATAATCTAATTAAAAGCTAATTATCTAGATTAACTTAAAATAGTCTAAATTAACCTCTTGAAAGCATAAATTATCTAATATTATGAAATTAATTAAAGAAAGCATTAAAGATCAATCTAAGTTACTAAATCCGGAGAAAACATATTTAAATCTATTCATTAATTTTATTTGATCTAGGAAGTAAAAGCTCCTAATATTAAATTAATCTAAAGAAATGCGGTAAAGAACTCTAAGAAACGAAGAAGAAAGCATAACTATCTAAACCTAGATTAGCCATCTAAAACAGTGATCTAAACTACTTTAAACAGAAAAGATTAACTAAGTACTGAAGAAACGAAGCTATTATATTAAGGAGATAAACTTTTAGAAAGCATCTTGAAAGAACAGTAATAAAATCCAGGCGCGCAGGCTCTGTGTTTGGTTTGCGAGAGAGAATACACAGTGAAAGAGAAAGGTATTTATACTAGAGCAGTTCAACTGCTTTGTCCAGCACGTTCTCCATCGTCTTTCATCTTTCACTCTGGATGAGCTGCGTGTCCCATGTTCTCCGATATTCCCTCATTTCTGCATTCTTTGCTCTGGCCGATGACGGTTGCGTCTGGGCGATAAGCTTCTGGCCGATGACGATTGTATCTGGGTCGGTGAGCTTGTGTATGTTGTAATGTTGTCCTTCTTGATTGATGCTTTTTTCTAGTTCGTCTCTTCATCGTCCAAAGCTGATAGCTTGTTGTTTTTGAATGAACTAAGTCTTTGGCCGATAACCTATTATCACTTTTGGTCGATAACCTTCTTGTGTAAAGAAGATCATCGTTTTTAGTTAACAATATCATCGTTTTAGATCATTATCGCTCTTGACTGATGATCTCTTTATGTGGAAACAATCATCGTTCTTGATTAATGATTTTTCTCTTTGAGCGATAATCTTAATCGATGATTTCATTCTTTGGGCGATGATCTTATCTTTGAGCGATATCGCCATCGTTCTTGATTAATGATTTTTCCCTTTGGGCGATGATCTTAATCGATGATTTCATTTTTTGGGCGATGATCTTATCTTTGAGCGATATCGTCCAATTGGGTTTGAAAGTCTGTCGACCATATTTATTAAGCTGACATGTTAATCATTGATTGATTAGTCATTATATTGGCTACTAATTTCAAAGGTTCATGGAAGAAAACAATCATATTTTTAATTTAAAAAAAGAAAAAGACTATGGTGATAAAGCAAGTCAATAACCAAGCTGGATACAATGTCATATCCGCTCACGCCAAGCTCAACTATATAGTAGCCTGGAACGTACGATTATTCTTGTTTGAATTTTGTGGCTTCCTCCACTTCATATCTTCATATTCATATAGGTTGAAATCGTCAACCCCTTTGAAAATTGAGTACGATACGATGATTAACTTATTAATAAACACAAAGACATGCTTGGCACAAATTTCAAATGGAATATGCGATCATCCTCTCGCCTTGTATTTCACAAAGAATGTCACAATGCATTATACTGTAAATGTTAGGAAATCCGGCGGGGATCACACCACGATGGGAGAGCACCAAAATAAAACTAGGATGAGAGACACCAGATTTAACGTGGAAAATCTCCCGGTAAATCACCGCGAAGGAAAAACCACGGGAAGAGAGAAAACTTCAATATATGAGAAGATTTACAAGACTTGATCTCTCAACTCTCACATATAAATCTCTCTCAACCCTCTCAAATACATTCACTCTAGAATGCCCAACTTTCTATCAAGCCCTCTTGCTTTCTCTCAAGCCCTAAGACCTCTCTCTAGGCCTCCAAGATGAGAACCCACGTTCTACATTAGGGTTACACCCTAAGCCCTATTTATATCCACTAATTAACCCACACTCGGATTAATCTGGACCCTTAAATCTTTCCCAGATTCCGCAAAGGATCGAACTTCTTGAATGAAAGGATCGATCCTTTCATTCCGTAGAAAAGACCGCCCCGAAGAGGATCGATCCTTTTGAGGGTAAGGATCGATCATCCAAAACACGCTCCCTGTCATGGAAAAAATCGCCTGGGAGGATCGATCCTTATAGAGCAGAGGATCGATCCTTTCCATCCCAGCTTTCTGTCGTGGGAAGAGGATCGATCCTTTCCAAGCAAAGAATCGATCCTTTGTTTCCTGCACCTTTGTTTTTCCAGCATTGCGCGTCCTCGTCGCTTCTCGTCGACGTCTCTTGTCAATGTCTCTCATGGGGAGGGATTTTCCCAACAGTAAATCATCCATTCCTATAGTGACCAAATATTATATAACTCTCGCCTCATGCAAAACTTATCAAATGTTGTACCAAAACAAACAAGACATTGAATTAAAAGTTATTTATAAATTATCTATTACATAGTTTATATATATTATTATAAGATATACATCTTGAGTTAAAGTTTTTTTTTTTTTAAATTAGTTGAGCTCGAGGGCTTGAAGAGCAAACAAAAATAAAGAAGAAAAAAAAAATCAAAACCCAACCGCTTCACATACGGGGCATGGCAGGATTTGCCTAAACAGCAACCATTAAAATGTCCACAACGGAGTTGAGTTTACAAATATGAACAAAAAGAAGATAGAAGAACTGGGATGCTACTCTCCATACAGAACGGAGAAGTCCCGAGCTAAAGCTGAGAGAACTAAGAGCTTTTTTTCAAGAGGATGACCATTTCAAACAAGAGGAGGGAAGACCAGAAAAATAAGATAAAGGCTCGTCTCTTCTTCATGTGTCTCAAACAATACAATACTAGTGTTTCCAAGTTTCAACAAACTAGCAAGCTAATAAACAAGAGCAATGGATCCACCCTTCTTCTTCTACTACTACTACTACGCTGCTCCAATTCTCCTTATAAGTGCTCTTCTTCTTCTAGTCTTCGTCTTCTCCAGTACGAAGAACAAGCTTAGGTACCCACCGTCCGGACCTCTGGCTCTCCCGGTAATCGGCCACCTCTACCTTCTCCGCGATCCCCTCCATCAGAACCTCGCGGCTGTCACATCCCGTCATGGCCCCCTTCTCCTCCTACGCATAGGATCTCGCAGGGTCCTCGTTGCCTCTTCTCCCGCCGCTGCCGAGGAGCTCCTCTCCACCCACGACGCCGTCTTCGCGAACCGCCCATCCCTCATCGCCGGGAAGTACTTCGCCTACGGCAACACCGCCCTCAGCTCCGCCTCCTACGGCCCTCTGTGGCGCTCCCTCCGCCGCCTAGCATCCCTCGAGCTACTCTCCTCCGCCCGCCTCGCCGCCCTCTCCCCACTCCGCGCCCAAGAGCTACGCCTCCTCCTCACCAGCCTATTCCGCCTCCACTCCGGCGAGGAAGAGGAGTTCCAACTCATGGATGTGAGGTCGAGGCTGTCGGAGACCACGTTCAACGTGGTGACGAGGGTGCTGGACGGGAGGAGGTACTACGGCGAGGAGGAAGCCGGGGCCGTAGCTGCCGGGAAAGGGGAGATCAGGTTTAGGAGGATAGTGGAGGAAGTGTTCGAGATGGCCGGAGCGGCGTGCGCCGAGGACTTCTTGCCGGCCTTCGGGTGGTTGGGGTTCGGCAAGCATATGAGGAGCAGGATGGAGAGGTTAGGGAAAGAGATGGACGAGCTGTTCCAGGAGATGGTGGATGAGAGGAGGAGGGCTGGGAGCTGGAGAAGTGGGGATCCCGAGGAGGAGAGGAACATGATAGATGCCATGCTAAAGCTTCAAGATTTGGAACCAGAGTAGAGTACTACACTGACGACCTCATCAAGGGGATGATCCTGGTAATCTCTTTCATCTTATTTGAAGCTCTCTCCATATTATGATATTAAGATGGCTCTCTGTTCTGTTCAGGAGTGATCGATCCTAAGATATATGCAACCAAACACCAGATAATTAAATAGGATTCAATCAAAGATCAACATGATTCGATTAAAGTTGAACCCGAACACCAAGATCAACAATTTTCATTAGCAATATATGAAGCCCTGAATTGTAGAATTTATGCATGTATTATGGATTTGGAGTAACTGGAGACTCCCAATGAAAGGATGACAGTGCTTCAGCTGAGTAGCATCCTTTTCAAGCTTTTTATGAGGTGCTTAAATATACAGAACTCGAAATATATATCTAGCGTTGATTGCCTGCTCTGTTTTCTCCTTTCTGTTCTGTTTTCTTTTTTTTCTTCAGCGTTGCGTTTTGCTGGCTTGTAAGGCGTGAGCCAGCCTAGTTGGGCTTATCTCATCAAGAGAAAGATATGTTGTGGTTTAATTTAGTTGCAACTGTCTATGATATTTAGTTGCTTGCTTCGTTCTCTGCTTATGTGATCACCAATTACCCTTGAGAATTAATGCACCATGGTCTTAATTAGTTCCAATTTATGATAGCCAATTTAGTACACGTACTTGTTTGGGACCACTAAGGCAGGCAACTAAGGTTCCAAAAGGATTGTTTCCTATCACCTAGAAATTTAAGGAGGGGATGGGTGTTCTATCTTTTCTATATCTGCTGATAAAGTTGTATACCACTGCTCAACGATTTATGCTTGTTGTGAAGAGCATTATAGCTGGGGGCACTGACACTACAACTGGAACTATGGAATGGGCAATGGCTCTTCTGCTAAACCATCCCGAAGCTTTGGAGAAGGCAGGATCCGAGATAGACAAGCTCGTCGGCTGCGACCGATTGTTGACTGATTCAGATCTCCCCAAGCTCCAGTATCTCAACAACATCATCAAGGAGACCCTCCGGTTGTACCCGGCCGGCCCTCTTCTGATTTCGCATGAGTCATCCGAGGATAGCGTCATAGGAGGGTACCACACTACCACGTCCCTCGCGGCACGATGGCGCTCGTCAATGCTTATGCCATCCAGAGGGACCCCAAGCATTGGAGCAACCCTGAAGAGTTTAAGCCAGAGAGGTTTGATGGCGGAGAAGTAGTGGAGGGGTTCAAGAACATACCCTTTGGCTTCGGAAGGAGAAGATGTCCGGGAGAAGGTTTTGCCATGCGCCTGATGGGGTTGACGTTCGGTGCTCTCATCCAATGCTTCGAGTGGAAAAGGATTGGAGAGGAGGAGGTCGACATGACCGAAGGCAGTGGCCTCACCATGCCCAAGGCCAGGCCTTTAGAGGCCAAGTATAAACCCCGGCAGGTCATGATCAACGTTCTATCTCAGCTGTGAGTAATGAAACTATATATAATGTTATATGCTGTTCATGTTGGTGTATATGTCTATGATAGATTCGTGTAATGATTTGGTGTTAATGATGCAGGAAAATCCTTAATCGACTGATGGACCCTTCTACTTTTAGCATTTATGAGGGTGTATGGGTTAATTGTTGAGAATGCATTGAATTAGAGAATCCGGATTTGGATTAAGATGGAAAGCGGCAACCATGTGTTAGGCTAGCCGGACCATGTATTAACTTATCCTAATTAAGTTCCTAATTAGGATATACACTAAAACCCTAGGATTTTCTAGGGTTAGTGAGATAGAGGCGGCGGCTGCCATTGAAGGGGTTGTGGCCGGCCTCTTCTTGGAGTGACGGGTATAGCCGGCTCCTTGTACTTCTTCCCACCATTGGTTAGTGGAAACTCTCTCTCTCCTCGCCCATGGACGTACCTCAATCTTGAGAGAACCACGTATATCTTGTGTGTCGTGTGATTGCTTGTTGGCTTTCTTCGTTGTTTCTCTGTACTTGGTTGCGTTCATAGCACAGATTTCACAACAAACTGGTATCAGAGCTTGGGCGGAAATCATCCGGCTGTGGCTATGGCGGCGAAGTTTGAGATCGTGAAGTTTGATGGGTAGAGCAGCAGTTTCAGTCTTTGGAGGGTTAAGATGAAGGCTTTGCTAACCCAACAGGGATTACACAAGACTCTACAAGGGCAAGAAAAATCCGGCATCAGCATGGAGAATTGGGAGGACATGGATGCTAAAGCACTGAGCTCGATTCAGTTGAGTCTAGCAGACGATGTTCTTCGTGAGGTGGAGGAAGAAGATTCAGCCGCAGGTATCTGGCTGAAGTTGAAAGGCATCTACATGACGAAGTCGCTTACGAACAGGCTATATCTGAAACAACGCCTGTATACTTTTCGTATGCGTGAAGGTACGCCTATCAAAGATCATCTAGATGAGTTTAATCATATTTTGATGGATCTGAAAAATATTGATTGTAAAATTGAGGAGGAGGACCAAGCCCTAATTCTGTTATGTTCTTTACCGCCTTCGTATGAGTATTTTGTTACAACCTTACTATATGGGAAAGACACTATATCCATGGAGGACGTTAAGGCCAGTCTTCATTCAAAAGAGTTGAGAAAAAGGGTGTCAGGAGAGGTTGATGATCATGCAGAGGGATTGTTTGTTAGGGGAAGAACGACAGAGAGGGATGGAGCGAGTAATAGGGAACGATCCAAGTCAGCAGGGAAAAATAAGAAAAAGGAAAAGTGCAATTACTGCAAGAAACCGGGGCACTGGGCAAGAGATTGTTTAAAGCTCAAGAACAAGGAAAAGAAGGACCAGAAAAGAGGCAATAACTTTGCTGGGATAGCCGAAAGTTCTGATGAGTTTGACACTGTTTTATCAGTTACAACGGGAGATTCTCGCTGTGATACCGAGTGGATTTTGGATTATGGGTGTTCCTACCACATGTGTCCGCATAAGGAGTGGTTTACAACTTATGTAGCAGTCAATGGCGGTACAGTATTAATGGGAAACAACATGGCTTGTAAGTCTGTTGGTTATGGAACGATCCAACTCAAGATGCACGACGGTATTGTGAGGGCTTTATCGGATGTTCGACATGTCCCAGAGTTGAAGAAAAATCTTATCTCTTTGGGTGCTCTAGATTCCATCGGTTGTGCTTTCAGTGGTGAAGGTGGAGTTTTGAAAGTCTCTAGAGGTGCACTGGTGCTGATGAAGAGTCAGAGGCGTAACAATCTCTATTCTCTTTTGGGCAGTACAGTTATGGGTTCTGCAGCAGCGGTCGCTTCTTCTAAAGTTTTAGATTCAGATTTGACTCGGTTGTGGCATATGCGTCTTGGGCATATGAGCGAGAGAGGGATGACAGTGTTGAGCAATCAGGGTCTTCTCTGTGGGCAGAAAACTGAGAAGCTGGATTTTTGCGAGCATTGTGTCTACGGCAAGCAGTGCAGGGTGAAATTCAGTACAGCTGTTCATCGCACCAGAGGGACGGTGGATTACTTCCACTCGGATCTTTGGGGTCCTGTTGAGGTAACCTCTAAAGGTGGTTTTCGTTACTTTATGAGTATTATTGATGATTTCTCTTGTAAAGTTTGGGTGTATATGCTAAAACATAAAAGTGATACTTTCAGTACTTTCAAGCAGTTAAAGATTTTGATAGAGAATCAGACAGGCAAGAAAATTAAACGCTTGAGAACTGACAATGGCATGGAGTTTTGTCTTCATGAATTTAATGAGTTTTGCAGAAATGAGGGCATTGTGAGGCATCATACAGTGAGAAAGACCCCTCAGCAAAACGGTGTTGCTGAGCAGATGAACAGGACTCTCTTGGAGAAGGCGAAACGGTGTATGCTATCCAATGCTGGTATGGGCAAAGATTTTTGGGCTGAAGCTATTTCCACAGTATGCTACTTGGTGAATAGATCTCCATCGACTGCTATTGAGTGCAAGACTCCGTTTGAGGTATGGTCGGGTCATAAAGCTGATTATTCTATACTGCGTGTGTTTGGGTGTCCAGCCTATGCTCATGTGAATGAGGGAAAATTGGAGCCACGGGCCAAGAAGTGTATTTTCTTGGGTTATCAGGCAGGTGTGAAAGGGTACAGATTATGGTGTCCGGAAACCTCAAAGCTTTTGATCAGTAGAGATGTTACTTTTGATGAAAACTCTATGATTAAGGGATCTAAGCAGGTTGAAAGTGCAGTTGAGAAACCGAGGGTGTCAAAGCAGGTGGAGCTTCTGTATGAACCTTCTGTCACAGGGAAGGACGACCGTGATCAACAAGTTGAAGAGGAGTTCAGAAGTTCAGATGCAGATGATGATGAACCAGTAGAGCAACCACACACTATTTCTAAGGATAGGCCAAGGAGAGAAATTCGGCCTCCTGAGAAATATGCGGCGTATTCTGAGATGGTGGCCTATGCTTTATCAGTTGCTGAAACAGTGGAGTATGATGAGCCATCGACCTATGCAGAAGCTGTTTCGAGCAATGAGAGTGCGCAGTGGTGTGTTGCTATGAATGAGGAGATTGAGTCTCTTCAGAAAAACCGGACTTGGGAGTTGGTAGAACCATTGAAGAATAGGAGGATTGTTGGGTGCAAATGGGTCTTCAAGCGCAAGCCAGGTATTCCAGGGGTTGAAGAGGCGCGGTTCAAAGCTCGGCTAGTGGCGAAAGGATTCAGTCAGAAGGAAGGTGTCGACTACAATGAGGTATTTTCACCAGTTGTTAAACACAGTTCCATTCGCACTTTACTTGCTATTGTTGTATGTTATGATCTTGAGTTAGAGCAACTTGATGTCAAAACTTCATTTTTGCATGGGGAGCTTGAGGAACAGATTTATATGCGTCAACCTGAGGGATTTGTTGTCTCTGGTAAGGAAGATCATGTGTGCTTACTTCATAAGTCGTTATATGGACTAAAGCAATCTCCTAGGCAGTGGTATAAACGGTTTGATGCATTCATGATTAGTCAATCTTATTCCAGGAGTGAATATGATAGCTGTGTGTATTTTCGGAAACTCCCAGATGGTTCGTTTATCTATTTACTGTTGTATGTTGATGATATGCTAATCGCTGCCAAAAGTGTATCAGAAATCAGCAGGTTAAAGCAACAGTTAGCCGGTGAATTTGAGATGAAAGATTTGGGTGCAGCAAAACGAATTTTGGGTATGGAGATTAGCAGGAATCGAGGAGATGGTAAGCTATTCTTAAACCAGAAGTCATATATTCTCAAAGTGTTGGAACGGTTTGCCGTGCAGGACTCGAAGCCAGTCAGTTCCCCTTTGGCAGCACATTTTCAACCTTCATCTGAGCAGTCACCGAAATCTGAGGGAGAAGAAAAGCTTATGGCGCGGGTTCCGTATTCGAGCGCCATTGGAAGCCTTATGTACGCCATGGTATGTACTCGTCCCGACATTTCACATGCAGTTAGTGTTGTTAGTCGTTACATGGGGCGACCGGGAAAGGCACATTGGGAGGCTGTGAAATGGATACTTCGGTATTTGAAAGGAACTGCAGATTTGGGTCTTTTGTTTGGGGTTTCTAATCCGAGTAATCAAGTCATTGGATATGTAGATTCGGATTTTGCTGGTGACCATGATAAGAGGAGGTCTCTGACAGGTTATGTGTTTACTCTATCCGGAAGTGCTATTAGTTGGAAAGCTACTTTGCAGGCTACGATTGCGCTGTCTACAACGGAAGCTGAGTATATGGCCATTGCCGAAGCTGTGAAGGA
Source organism: Narthecium ossifragum (assembly GCA_963920575.1). Classification (NCBI taxonomy): domain Eukaryota; kingdom Viridiplantae; phylum Streptophyta; class Magnoliopsida; order Dioscoreales; family Nartheciaceae; genus Narthecium; species Narthecium ossifragum. The sequence continues at coordinate 1,882,023 of OY986973.1, forward strand.
AGCATTGTGGATGAGGGGAATACTCTGTGAACTTGGTATTGCACAAGGGGTTACTTCAGTATTTTGTGACTCGCAGAGTGCTATACATCTGACTAAAAATCTGATGTATCATGAGCGGACCAAGCATATCGATGTCAGATATCACTTCATTCGGGATATTGTCCCACAGAAGCAGGTTGAGATAAAGAAGGTGGGAACGGCGGATAACCCGGCAGACATGATGACTAAATCGGTTCCAGTTATCAAGTTCAAGCATTGCTTGGACTTGCTCAACATCTGCAGTTGATCGCCCCTCGGGGGCATTTTGGCGAGGTAGAGGCAGAAGAGGGTTGCTAAAATCAGTGATTTTGAGTCCGGTGAAATTCAAGTCAAGGTGGAGAATTGTTGAGAATGCCTTGAATTAGAGAATCCGGATTTGGATTAAGAAGGAAAGCCGGACCCATGTGTTAGGCTAGCCGGACCATGTATTAACTTATCATAATTAAGTTCCTAATTAGGATATACACTAAAACCCTAGGATTTTCTAGGGTTAGTGAGATAGAGGCGGCGGCTGCCATTGAAGGGGTTGTGGCCGGCCTCTTCTTGGAGTGACGGGTATAGCCGGCTCCTTGTAATTCTTCCCACCATTGGTTAGTGGAAACTCTCTCTCTCCTCGCCCGTGGACGTACCTCAATCTTGAGAGAACCACGTATATCTTGTGTGTCTTGTGATTGCTTGTTGGCTTTCTTCGTTGTTTCTCTGTACTTGGTTCCGTTTCATAGCACAGATTTCACAACAGTCCTGAATTGTAGAATTTATGCATATAATGTATTATGGATTTGGAGTAACTGGAGACTCCCAATGAAAGGATGACAGTGCTTCAGCTGAGTAGCATCCTTTTCAAACTTTTTATGAGATGCTTAAATATACAGAGCTCGAAATATATATATAGCGTTGATTGCCTGCTCTGTTTTCTACTTTCTGTTCTGTTTTCTTTTTTTTTCTTCAGTGTTACGTTTTGCTGGCTTGTAAGGCGTGAGTCAGCCTAGTTGGGCTTATCTGATCAAGAGAAAGATATGCTGTGGTTTAATTTAGTTGCAACTGTCTATGATATTTGGTTGCTTGATTCGTTCTCTGCTTATGTGATCACCAATTACCCTCGAGAATTAATGCACCATGGTCTTAATTAGTTCCATGCTATGATAGCCAATTTAGTACACGTACTTGTTTTGGGACCTTAATCTGGCTGCTCATGGGATTGCTGCTTCAGCTTGGAGTTTGGGGGTGACCTCTGAAACCTTCTAATCTTTTGTATCTTTTTTCTTTTCTTCTTGTTCGCAGCCCTCGGGCTTTACTAATTAAAAAAAAAAGTACTTGTTTTGGGACCACTAAGGCAGGCAACTAAGGTTCCAAAGGGATTGTTTCCTGTCACCTAGAAATTTTAGGAGGGGATGGGTGTTCTATCTTTTCTATCTCTGCTGATAGAGTTGTATAACGGTGCTCAACGATTTATGCTTGTTGTGAAGAGCATTATAGCTGGGGGCACTGACACTACAACTGGAACTATGGAATGGGCAATGGCTCTTCTGCTAAACCATCCCGAAGCTTTGGAGAAGGCAAGATCAGAGATAGACAAGCTCGTCGGCTGCGACCGATTGTTGACTGATTCAGATCTCCCCAAGCTCCAATATCTCAACAACATCATCAAGGAGACCCTCCGGTTGTACCCGGCCGGCCCTCTTCTAATTTCGCATGAGTCATCCGAGGATAGCGTCATAGGAGGGTACCACGTCCCTCGCGGTACGATGGCGCTCGTCAATGCTTATGCCATCCAGAGGGACCCCAAGCATTGGAGCAACCCTGAAGAGTTTAAGCCAGAGAGGTTTTATGGCGGAGAAGTAGTGGAGGGGTTCAAGAACATACCCTTTGGCTTCGGAAGGAGAAGATGTCCGGGAGAAGGTTTTGCCATGCGCCTGATGGGGTTGACGTTGGGAACTCTCATCCAATGCTTCGAGTGGAAAAGGATTGGAGAGGAGGAGGTCGACATGACCGAAGGCAGTGGCCTCACCATGCCCAAGGCCAGGCCTTTAGAGGCCATGTATAAACCCCGGCAAGTCATGATCAACGTTCTATCTCAGCTGTGAGTAATGAAACTATATATAATATTATATGCTGTTCATGTTGGTGTATATGTCTATGATAGATTCGTGTAATGATTTCGTGTTAATGATGGGCCTTTATGGGTTAACAAGGAAACATTAACTTAGTGACTCGTTATCTTAAATTTTTATACAAGTCTCTCATGTCATTGCCATGTAGAATGTCAATTTACTAGGTTAGGTTCTGTTTGATTGGGTGCATCGGGAGTCTTTTAGCGACCATGTGATTTTTTTTTTTTATAGTCAAGCCAAAGCTACAGCCGGCAGGTTGTGTTACATCCTCCTACTAAAGAGGAGCTACACGAGATCGACCAGCAAGCTCGTCTGCTCTAACATTTGCTTCCCTAGGAATATAACAAACCGAAAAAATATTCATCTTCCATGCTATCCACCATATGTCCAGCAGGTCCTTCACATGAGTTGCAACAGGTGGGTATCTCCCTTGTATCATCTCCACAACCTTCTTTGCATCACATTCAACCCAGATACTTTGCATCCCCCTATTCCTAGCCTCAGATATAGCCAGTTTAACTGCCTTCAATTCAGCCTACAAAATTGACTCCACCTTAACCAAAGAACTCACTTCCCATGCCACATTCTCCCCCTCTCTACACACTGCTGCTATTCCTGCATATCCACCATTCACCGAGGCATCAGTTTGGATGCGAACCTGCAGTTCCCCTGATCCTTCCACCTCATGATTTTGCCTACTATTAAGGAGCATAAATTCCCTGACCTGCCATCTTATACTACGAGCGAGATCTAGCACCCCACTTTCCTTTGATTCAAAGATCAATTTACATCGATCCTTCCAAACAATCCACATGGTATAGCACAGAGCTGCTGTAATAGCTCGAACATTATCCTCCTTTTGTGGTTTCTTCAGCCAGGAGAGGCAGAACTCAAGATCTATCATATCAACATCTATCCCCACTCCTTGCATTACCTCCTTCCACACCAATTTCACGAAGCTACAACCAAAGAGAGCATGGTGGACTGATTCTACTTCACCCTTGCACCTGGGACATTCCTTCTCACTTGTCAAACAAAGAGCCCACAACCGATCCCTAGTTACCACCTTCTCATGCAACAGTTTCCAGGCAAAGTGCTGAACTCGTCGCCCCATCGGGGCTCGCCAGACACTCCACCACGGGACCTATGTAACCCTCCCACCCCTGCGCATTGCCTCTAGAAATTGATAGCAGGAGCTCGTGGACACCATACCCGTAGAATTCCAGACCCACTTGGCCTCTCAATAGGTGGATCAATACATACTTGTAATTCCAGGACAATCGCCTGAAGTGAAGGGTGGAAAATCTCAGTGATGAGGTCTAAGTCCCTCTGTCCTGTATCATCTAACAAATCCTTCACCTCCATCTGGTCAGCATCTTCAAACACCCCAAACATATACCCAGATCTTGACTGTGAACCCTCTAGAAGCCACCAGTTATCAAAGACCCTTGCATTACATTCCACCGACACCGGCTATCTTAAACCTTGTTTCAAAAAGGAAACAACAGCGCATATAGACTTCCACATTAGTGAAGCCCGGTCTGGAGCCTTCTTCTGTGGTAGCTTAGTCTGAAAATTATACTTTGCTCTCAACACCCTTGTCCAGATAGACTCCTGATCTTCTAATAACCTTGCCGCCCGGCGCATCCTCATAGCTAGCTGCCAAGTGCGGAGATCCTTGAGGCCCAAGCCCCCCTCAACCCTGTGGCGGCACACCACATCCCACACCACTATGGACAGCCCGCCCCTCTTGCGCTGCCACAAGTACTGCCTTGCTAATGTTTCAATTTTTTGAAGCACAGAGCAGGGGACGGGAAGAGATGACATAAGAAAGACAGGTAACGATTGAATTACCGATTGCAGCAACGTCGCTCTTCCAGCCTCTGCCACCTGAATGGACTGCCAAGAGGCCAACTTTGCTTGAATTGCTTCTACCAAAAAATTGAAATCACTTGGCTTCTGATGAGACTTGAAAAGTACACACATTAACCCCTTAATTTACCTTTATTAGTCTTCAAGCAAGGTATTTCTAATAATCTTCATGGTATTTCAGGTAAAAGAGCCCTCAACAGAAGTTAGATCAACTTTGGAGCGTAAACGAGCCTATTCAAGCACATTTAGGTACATGGGTCAACTTCAAAGATTAAACTGTACCTTCTCAAGAAGAACCAGATAATGTGTCATATATCATTGGAAAGCTCTGGAAGTCTAGTTTTTGGAGAATTTTACGGTTCATGATTCCGAGTTTTCTAGATGAAGTTATGCATTTTTCGTACCAATGCGCAGTGCTGAATAGCAAAAGAGATAATATGCAGAAAAGAAGATCGATCTTCTATGTATAAAAGATCGATCTTTGTACTGTAGCAGAGAGCAGTAATACAAAGGATCGATCTTCTCCCTATAGAAGATCGATCTTTGTACTGTAGCAGAGAGCAGTAATTCAAAGGATCGATCTTCTTCCTATAGAAGATCGATCTTCTGCGGGTGCAGCCAGTTTTACCAGATAAAAAGATCGATCTTTCAGTGCCAGTTAAGTAAAATGAAGGGCCCAGATGTAATCCGAAAGGAAGAAGCTTGAGGGCTATAAATACCAAACTTTGGGCTCTTATTGGGGATTCTTTGGGGACAAAAAGAGGCTAAGGAAAGGGGCAACCCCTTAGGCAAGGAAGGGAGCTCTCATCCAAGAGGGAGGAGATTGATGAAGAAGAGGAGGATCCATCTCTTCTCCATGGCTTCTCCATTGAAGATGAGTAGCTAATCTATTTACCTAGTAGAATACCATGATGTTTTAGGTTTTTATTTGTAGTTTTCTTTGGATTTGGATGTTGTAATCCTTATGAGATTGATGAAGAAGAGGAGGATCCATCTCTTCTCCAAGAGGGAGGAGATTGATGAAGAAGAGGAGGATCCATCTCTTCTCCATGGCTTCTCCATTGAAGATGAGTAGCTAATCTATTTACCTAGTAGAATACCATGATGTTTTAGGTTTTTATTTGTAGTTTTCTTTGGATTTGGATGTTGTAATCCTTATGAGACAAGTTGTATGAATTTATTCTTCATTTCTATATCTTTGTAGTGGGATTCTAATGTTGGATGGATGGATCCTTTAGTTTGCATAAGCTAGAACCTTGTGTCCAATAGGTGTTTGTTGATATTCCCCAATGAGTAGGTTGTGCTAGAACCATGACCACTTGTGTTGAAGGGAGTCTTGGCTCTAGGTTAGGGACTTGGTTGTGCTAGAACCACTCCAATCCACATCTAACTTAGCATCTATCCTATCTTTTATAGTGTTTTGGATTCGAGATGCTAGAACCACCTCAATCCATTACCATATTCCATACAACCCAATTCCTTGCGACGAGATGATCCTAACCCGACCTCTCGTTAGCGATGATCGTAGCTAATCCCTCGATCACCGACTTTCTAGCATACACCTTTTGCGATGGATAGTCCTTATCTGGTTATTCGTTAGCGACGACCTTTATTAGCCACAAGGTAGTCGATATTGTAGTGTCTCGATAGGATTGCGCATCTTGATCTATTAGAAAGCTACGATTGAGCCTAATCTAGATTGGGATTCCCTAGGACCTCTCTCTATCCATTAAGTCATTTACATGCTTTCTTAGATATCATATCTTGAAACCCAAAATCATTTCTTTCATTATCCTTGTAGGAACGCTTAGATTGAGCTTAGTAGTTTAATTGTTTCCATACGCATTCCCTGTGGATTCGACTCGGACTCACCGCTTGCTACCCCAAAAGGTAGTTAGTTGAGAGTTTGATTATAAATTTGTAATTTTGATCGGGCGCGTTAAGCCGCGACACTTTTCACGTCCCGTCAAAATTTTGGCGCCGTTGCCGGGGAGTTGTTGATTTGAATTTCTTACTTGATAAATTCCTTCCTTCAATTAGATTGCTTTACTTTCTTTTATTATAAAATACCAAAAATAGAACATTGCTTATATTGTATATCTTTGTGTTTGTAGGTGAAGCTTCCGAGCGGCGAAGCGACTCATCTACGGTCGAAGATACAAAGTTCTTGGACCAGCCCACTGTAATGTATCTCTTACCTTGTATGGTCCAAGTTCTCATATGTTTGAATGAGTGTGCATGAGGAATCAGATTTAGATATTACATTGCAAGAATTCCTAGATTCTAGGACATCTTCAAGCATACCCTTGCATAAGGACCTCCCGCTTCCTCAAGCCATGGATGCTCCCAATCCGGACCCCAATCCTAATGTCAATGCCATTCCGGACCGTAGGAGTATGAGGGATTATTATGTCCCTACTACTTTTGCACCTACATTGGGCATACAACAACCCGTTGTTCAAGCCGCACATTACGAGTTTAAGCCTCAATTCCTTCAATTCCTTCCAAACTTTCACGGCTTGAGTAATGAGGACCCTTACTATCACTTAGAAGACTTCCTCGAAAAGAGTTCCACGGTCAAAATTCCAAACTTTACCGAGGATGCAATGAGATTAAAGTTGTTCCCATTTACCTTGAAGGGCAAAGCCAAGCATTGGTTAGGATCCCTTGAGCCCCAAACGATCACCACATGGGACCAATTACAAAGTGCTTTTCTAGAAAAATTCTTTCCTATCGCTAAGACTCATGAAATGAGAAACCAAATAGCAACATTTCGTCAAGAAGACGACGAACCTTTTCATGATGTTTGGGATAGGTTTAAAGAGCTTCTTAGGAAATGCCCACACCATCAAATTCCAAAGTGGTCCCTTGTCGATTATTTTTATAATGGTCTTAGATTACGTCATCAACAAGACGTAGACACCGCTTGTAGTGGGGTGTTCATGACCAATCCATATGAGGACTCATGGGTTTTATTTGGAAAGCTTGCCATTAATTCCCAAAATCATGCCTTCACTTCAAGGAATGTTAGGGATACTTCAAGCCCTAAGGGACAATCCAACTCTAGAGGAGTATTAGAGCTATCCGAAGCCATCCGTGTTGCACAACAAATTGATACTTTAAGTAGAAAATTTGATCAAGTACTTGCTCATTCTTTGAATCAAATTCCTACTCCTTCTTCATCGAGCTACCCACCTAATTCTCCATCATTGGGAGAACTTTGCTTCTTATGTTCGACTTCCGGTCATCTAGTTACCGAATGTCATTTGGCATGTGAGTATCCAGAGCTCGTGCAAGAGCACATTAATGCGGTCTTTAATCAATCAAAGCCTACCTATGACCCGTACTCAAATACGTACAATCCCGGTCTTAGGGATCATCCAAATTTCTCATGGAGAAATCCCGGCCAACAACCTCCAAATTCATACAATTCTAGGCCTCCGATTGCGGGCAATCAAGCCCCAAGCTATCCTCCTAGGTATCAAGCGCCATATCATTCTAACCAACCTCCACAAACTCAAACCACCTACCGGCCACCTCAAGCTCCTCATGCATATCCACCTCAAGCTTCTCATGCATATCCCTCTCAAGTGCCAAGTTATCCTCAATCATCTCATCCTCCAAATTGGAATCAAAGGCCACCTGGGCCTTCCTCATACCAAGCTCCCTATCAAGCCCCGCAAGCTCCGAATCGTGATCCTTGTATTGAGGAAAGGCTTCTCAAGGCTTTGGACTCTTTTGAGTCAAGTACCCAACTTTTGCATTCTCATTCCCAATCCATTGCCAAGTTGGAAGTGCAAATAGGCCAATTGGCCAATACTATGACAAGAAGGGAGGAGGGTAGACTTCCTAGTCAACCCATAGCAAACCCTAAGGGCCAACATTTTGTCGATTCCACTCACGAGAAAGTGGAAGCGGTCACTACCCTCCGAAGTGGAAAGATTTTTCCTAATGTTGAGATGCCCAAAGACACCACATTAGAGCAAGGGCATGAACCTCATTTATCAACTTCAATGAATGACTCTCAAGTATCACCTCATCATGCCCCTCATGATTCCTCAAGTCCATTGCCATCTTCCAAGGAAAATGAGCCTATTTCACTCGATCCATTACCAACCAAAGCATACATTCCTAGGGCTCTATACCCTCAAGCGCTAGTTGATCCTCAAGCCACATCCCAACCTTGAAAGAGTGGCAAATATGAGGAAATGCTAGAACTTTTTAAGAAGGTCCACATCAACCTTCCCTTGTTGGACGCCATCAAGCAAGTGCCTTCTTATGCAAAATTTTTGAAAGACTTGTGCACCCATAAGAGGCAATTCAAATCTCACATCTCCAAAAAGCTCTTCCTAACTGAGCAAGTTAGCTCTATTCTTCAACTTGATCTACCTCCGAAATTGAGAGACCCCGGCACTCCTACCATTTCTTGCATCATAGGAGATCAATTGATTGAGGGGGCTCTTCTTGATTTAGGAGCTAGTGTGAATCTTATGCCATGCTCCTTATTTTGTAAGTTTGGCTTAGGAGAGCTCAAGCTGACCTCGATGACTTTGCAATTGGCCGATAGATCTATCAAGACATCACAGGGTGTTCTTGAAGATATATTAGTCAAGGTCGATAGATGTGTTTTCCCGGTCGATTTCGTTATACTTGACATGGAACCGGGTGTTAGACATAAGAAATCCATTCCCATCATACTTGGCCGACCTTTCTTGGCTACGGCCAATGCATGCATCAATTGTAGAAGTGGCATCATGACCGTTACCTTCGGGAATATGGAATTGAAATTAAATATTTTTGATGCTACTAAACAATCTATGCATGGGAATGAATGTTTTATGGTCGATGCTTTGGTGGATGATGATATTGTTGATGAATGTGCAAATGATGTGATGGTTGCAAATTTTGATATAGATGATGCTTGTGAATCTTTTGTTGATGCTTGTGATGACTCTTTATCGAGTGGTGATGATGTTTTGAATTTTGATGAGTTGCCGAGTGTTGAAGAGGATTTTCCGGGTTTACGTGATGAAGTGTTGACTTTCGATGATTTTCTGATGGTTTTCAATGCGTTGCAAGATGCGGATCTACCCACTTCGGATTTACTCGATGAATTTGAACATGCTTGTGCCATGGCCTTTCGAAAAATTTCTTTTGAGCCATTGCCACCTATATCTTCCACACCGGCACCCCCATCCTTGATTAAGCCTCCAACCTTGGAGTTGAAACCCTTGCCATCCAATTTGAAATATGAGTATCTTGGGCCAAATTGCTCCCTCCCGGTAATCATCTCTTCATCCTTGACTCTTGCACAAGAGGGAAAACTCATTAAGGTGCTCACCAAGCACAAGAGGGCCATTGGGTGGTCCATTGCCGACCTCAAGGGGATAGACCCATCTATATGCATGCACCGCATACATTTAGAAGATGAGTCTAAGAGTGTCATAGAGTTTCAACGTCGATTGAACCCAAACATGAGGGAAGTTGTGTTGAAGGAGGTCTTTAAACTCCTTGAGGCGGGGGTCATTTTCCCTATCTCGGACTCCAAATGGGTGAGTCCAACCCAAGTAGTGCCCAAGAAATCGGGCATTACTGTGATTAAGAATGAGAGGGGAGAAAGCATTGCTACTCGCCAAACTACGGGATGGCGAGTATGTATTGACTACCGGAAGTTGAATTCATTTACTAGAAAGGACCATTTTCCACTTCCTTTCATCGACTAAATTTTGGAGAGACTTGCTGGGCAAAGTTTCTATTGTTTCCTTAATGGCTACTCTGGATATAATTAAGTGGCAATTGATCCTAAGGACCAAGAGAAAACGACATTTACTTGTCCTTTTGATACTTTCGCCTACCGTCGTATGCCCTTCGGTCTTTGTAATGCACCGGCAACATTTCAACGTTGCATGTTAGCCATCTTCGGAGGCATGATCGAACACTTTCTAGAGATCTTCATGGATGATTTTTCAGTCTTTGGCCAATCTTTCGACTCTTGCCTTGAGAATCTTACCAAAGTCTTAGCTAGGTGTGAGGAAACAAACCTAGTCTTGAGTTGGGAGAAGAGCCATTTTATGGTAAATGAGGGAATAGTATTGGGTCATGTTGTTTCAAGAAGGGGGATCGAAGTTGATAAGGCCAAACTTGAGCTCATCTCTAAACTCCCTCCTCCATCATCGGTTCGACAAATCCGATCTTTTCTTGGGCATGCGGGTTTCTATCGTCGTTTCATCAAGGATTTTAGCAAAATTTCTCGTCCCCTTTGTGCATTACTTGCTAAGGATGTTCCTTTCAATTTTGATGATCCTTGCATGCATGCCTATACCACTCTTCGCGAGGCCTTGTCTACCGCACCCATTGTGCACGCACCCGACTATTCACTCCCGTTCGAAATCATGTGTGATGCCTCGGATTATGCCGTGGGCGCTGTTTTGGGCCAACGGATTGACAAACTTTCTCACGTCATATGCTACGCTAGCAAAACCTTTAATGATGCTCAAGTCAATTACACGACTACCGAGAAAGAGTTTCTAGCGGTAGTCTTTTCCTTGGAGAAATTTCGATCCTACCTTCTTGGTTCCAAGATTATTATCTTTACCGATCATGCCGCTTTGCGGTATTTGTTTTCCAAGAAGGATTCCAAGCCACACTTACTTCGATGGATCTTGCTTCTCCAAGAGTTCAATCTTGAATTTAAGGATAAAAAAGGCTCATCTAATGTTGTAGCGGATCACCTCTTTAGGCTATCATCCGAGCACATCTTAGACTCCATTCCAATCAATGAGTTGTTTCCGGATGAGCATCTTTTGGCTATCGACCAATTTCCCAAGCCGTGGTTTGCTCATATTGTCAATTATCTCACCACTGGGCAAATTCCACTCTTTTGGTCCAAAAATGATCGAAACAAATTCTTCTCGCATATCAAGAACAATTTTTGGCATGATCCCTATTTGCTAAAAAGATGCCCGGACCAATTGTTGAGACGGTGTGTTCCCGAAGCGGAAATTACATCCATCCTCACTCATTGTCATTCTCATCCTTGTGGTGGACATTTCTCCGGTAGGAAGACCGCCGCAAAGATCTTTGAATGCGGTTTCTATTGGCCCACCATTTTCCGTGATTTACATAATTTTGTCAAAGCTTGCCTCCGGTGTCAACAAGTTGGCACAATCTCTAGACGAAATGAAATGCCCCAAACTCCCATTCTTGTTTGTGAAGTTTTCGATGTGTGGGGTATTGATTTTATGGGGTCATTCCCTCAATCAAATGGCTATTTATACATTTTGGTAGGGGTGGATTATGTTTCCAAATGGGTGGAGGCAATTGCCACGAAAACAAATGATCATAAAGTCGTGTTGAAATTCTTGCATGCCAATATTTGCACGCGTTTTGGTTTCCCGAGGACCATCATAAGCGATGGTGGCCCTCACTTCACCAACCGGCATTTTGAATCTCTTTGTGAAAAATATGGAATTACCCATAAGGTAGCCATGCCTTACCATCCTCAAACTAGTGGCCAAGTTGAGGTGTCCAATCGCGAGATCAAGCGGATCTTAGAAAAAGTTGTGAGAATCGACCGGAGGGATTGGGCTTTTAAGCTCAATGATGCCTTGTGGGTCTATCGAACGGCCTACAAGACGCCAATCGGGATGTCGCCATTCCGATTGGCCTTCGGAAAACCTTGCCATCTCTCGGTAGAGATTCAACATAAAGCGTTTTGGGCAATTCAAGCTCTCAATTGGGACGCTAATGATATTTCAAGCAATAGGAAACTCCAACTTCATGAGCTTGAAGAAATTCGGAATGAGGCTTACGAGAATACCAAAATCTACAAGGCCCGGACTAAGGTTTTTCATGATAAACTTATAGTTCGGAAAACCTTTGATGTTGGTGATAAGGTTTGGCTCTACAATTCACGTCTTCGGCTTTTCCCGGGAAAACTTAAAACTAGGTGGGATGGTCCATTTGATGTCACTAAGGTTTTTACCCATGGGGCCGTTGAGGTGCAAAATCCTTTTTCGGGGGCTACATTCACTGTTAATGGTCAACGTTTGAAACCTTATATTCATAGTTTCCCTCTTGACATCACTCTTGAGCCAACCGTTATGTTGGCGGAACCATACGATACTTGAGCTTTATTGTGTCTAGCTATAGACGGTAAATTTAGCGCTTGGTGGGAGGCAACCCATCCTTTCTTTGTATTTTTCTGAATTTGTTTGTTATTTCTTCTTTGCATGATTGATTGTTTTTCCCATTATTTGCATGTTTGATTTTGGTGTGTTTTTGAATTGATCTTTGTTGGAATAATTGTGATGTCAAGATGGTATGTTGAATTTGTGGGATGATTGATGTGTTGTTTGGTTTGGAGGGCTGTTATTGTGGTATTTTAATGCCTAAGGAGCCTAGTATTCTTGCTTGAGGTGTGTGGGGCGAATTCCCAGGTTTTCAGCCCAGTTTTGCAGTTTGGTACATAAAAGATCGATCCTCCAAGAGGAGAGGATCGATCCTTTATGTCCGATTGAATATACGCTGGAACCTGGGGGCGCGTGATCGATCCTTCCATCTCTCAGGATCGATCCCTTTTGCGAATTTATTCGTGACAGGGGGTTGGTTTTGAGAAGATCGATCCTTCTCTACCTCAAGATCGATCTCTTTTGAGAATTTATTCGTGACAGAGGGATGGTTTTGAGATGATCGATCCTTCTCTACCTAAAGATCGATCTCTTTTGTGAATTTATTCGTGACAGGGGACTGGTTTTTAGGTGATCGATCCTTCTCTACCTAAAGATCGATCTTACTCACTTGGACACGTCGGCATGACTTAAGTTTGAACCGTTACTATGCTGCCATGTGGCAAAAGATCGATCTTCCTCTTGAGGAAGATCGATCCTTTGCGGGGTTTTGAAAAAAAATATAAACCCAGCGGATCGACTTAGGGCTTACAAGCCCTAAGATCCATCCTCCCCCTTTCTTCCCTCAAGAGGCCACGCCGCCGCCGTTCTTCGTCTCCGCCTCCGACCCTCGCGCCGTCGCCGCCGACCATCGAGCCGCCGCCCACCATCTCCCAGTGCCTCCACGACCCCTCCCCTTCACTCCTCTTCCCTCAATCGACCCCGGCGCCGTCCACATTTCTTTTTCATCATCTCCCCTCGAGCCACCGGTGCCGCCTCATCCTCCAAGCTCCTCGTCGCCGGCCACCTTCGATGTTCCACTTCACCCCAAGGCGACCTCACCCTCTCCACTCACCTCCGATGGTTCGCAAGCACACTGATGCCACCAAGAAGGCTGCCGGGAAGGGCAAGGCCGCCGCTTCGTCTTCCACACCACCGACACGACCTCCCTCCGCTCCTTCCGCGAGACCCCCGGTGCTTCTGGCACCTCCACGTTAATCTTCAACCCCTCCGGCACAACCTTCCTCCACACCTTCGGTTAGCCCTCTGGCTTCATCATCTTCCCCACAAGCCTCCCCCACTCGAGCTTCCATCCCTCCATCCTCGTCGACCCGGCCAGTAAGGACTCCGAGGGCGGCTTCCACATCCTCCGCGCGTGCTCTGGCTGCATCACCCACGGCTCCGACAACCTCCAAGAGGAAGAAGGCCGCTCCAACCAACCCTCGCCAGTCCAAGAAGATCAAGAAGCAATCCCAGCCGTCCACTGCGCCCACACTCGTCCGGGGTCTCCATCCAGATTGGCAGCGGGAGGTAAACCTTGAATTTACCTTCAATGTGGAGCACTTTCGTACTGTCGAGCATGCCCAGGACTCCATTGAGATGTTGGAGACCCGTGGTCTTCTTCCTATTTGTACACCTGAGACCACGGTGTACCCTAGGCTTGTCTGCATGTTCTACAAGAACATGACAGCCATCGCCTACGGAGATGAGCGGGACGACGCTGTTGATGAGTACTTCCCCTGCCTTGGCTTCACATCCATAATTGACGGGGTCGGCATTACCTTGACGGCCAAGGCCATATGCGAGATTTTGGCTATTCCGGCGCGCTGCCCTGGTCTTCATAGGCTCCGGCCTGAGGAGTTATACCGTCATCCTAGCGAGGCTCATCTTGTTCTTAACCCGGATCGCATAGGCGGGGGAAAGTTTACACAGGCAGAGCTGGTACCTTCACTTTGGCTGTTCGACGATATTCTGCGTCGTAATGTCTTCCAGAATGGCCATGACCAGTATCGAACTGGTCATTGGCTTTGCATTCTGTGGTTGTTGGCCAAGGGGTGGGCGGTCAACATACCCCAGCAGATTTTAGAGGACATGTCGCTGTTTTACCGCGGGGCGATCAAGGACAAGAAAACGAGCTATGCCAAGAAGGCCGTGCCGCACCCGGGCCTTATTTCTTCTTTTCTAGCGCACCAGGACCTAGTCCCCGAGGGCGAGCCGACTGTCTCCGACGAGGCCCTCAGGTTTGCACACTTCGGTGGCCCCACCTGGGGCAAGGTCCTCGGCCATATGAGGAAGGCCGGTGCGCCAGTCAGGCAACCGCGTCCTCGGTGCCCCCCGCCAGAGTTCGGACCCGTAGAGCACCCTACCATGGGTGAGATCTATAGGGAGCACCGGGCGTTCCAGGACGCAGTACTGCAGCGGCTGGACGAGGTAGACGCGCGCGACACCGCCCTACGTCAGGACATCGCCGCCCTACGCCAGGACACCACCTCACTTCACCAGGTCGCGTCGACTATCCTCGCCCGTCTCGATGCCATCCACCCACCACCTTCGCCGGTCACTGCTATTGTTCCTTTCCGACCTCTTATCTTTCCAGACCCGAGACCTCAGGGATGATAGACTGTATCTAGGGGTATTCTGTATTTTCTGGATGGTTGGAGTGGATCTCTTTTTGTGATTGGAGGCTGGGTAACTTTTTGTATTCCATTGCTCTACTTTTGTATTTGGTTGGCATCGATGATTTTGGTTATATATATACATGATTTTTGGTATGGGGGTGTGCCCCGGGTGTGGATGTATGTATATGAATGTGGATGTATGGTTGTACATGACGGTTGGGGTAGTTACATTTCTGTATTTTAATTTGAATGAATGTTGGATGCAAATGGCATCTTTGTACAGCCCTTGGGCTTATTGAATAAATAGAGGGAATGCTGTCCAATTTTTCTCGAAATTTTTCATCTTTATTCTTTGATATCCATAATGTTATGATGGGTATTTTCTCTATGTTTCTGCAGGGCATACGAGCTATGGATAGCAACACAAAATACGACATTTTGACATCACAACATTACTGTTTTTCACGACTAACCTTGACCCTAACTCCTTTCATACCTGTCGTCAAGGTTACATTTTCGTCCATTTCGTCACAAGGTTATCTCTACACTTTATCCTTCTTCCGTGCTTGAGGACAAACCCGCTTAAGTTAGGGGGTATGATTGCATCATGTTTATAGATAACCTGTGATCGATCTACAGTTAGTCACACGTTTATTTGATTGGTACATATGCGAAAAAATTTCAACTCTTATGCTAGCATGGATGACTATTGCATAATTCATCTTGATTCTCATGCTTTGTTAAATTTGGCAAATCATTTCATGAGTAGTGTTATTCTTCTACTTTAATTCTTCTTGCCATGCATTAAGGACATTTAAGTGATCCAATCCACTTGTGCACTTACACTTGTATGAGGGGGCAAGTAGTGTTTGATTGGGGGACCTTGATAGATTGGGGGTCCAAGGCTATTTACACTCGATTGAGATGACTTGTAGTAGGGTTCGAAGCCAAGTTAGAGGCCGAGAGTCAGGTTAATAAAAGTGACTAGTCTTGATTCGTAGCCTTCTAGGCTCGAGTAGTTAGATCCGAGGGGTGCTTCAACACCATATGGCTTGGGAGTCATTAATCTAACACTCGTTAAATGGGCCTAGTAGAAAGCTTAAGGGATCAAGACATTACACGGTCACTCTAGTATCAAATAAAAGCTTGTTGGTCAGCTGTGATTCGTGGCCTGCTAGGTTCGGGAAATTAAGCCCGAGGGGTGCCTCAACACCTAGTGCCTTTAGGTCATCTGACCGAGGAGCCACTGGCCCAAATCTCGTTACATGGGCCTAGTAGAAAGCCTAAGGGATCATGGCATTGCACGACCGCTGGTTTTAGTCAAAAAAAAAAAAACAAACATCATCGTCTTCAAAGCATCCATGTGAAGGGTAAAAGGGAAGAGATAACCTGATGTGCTTCAAAGCATCCATGTGAAGGTATCCTTGGCCAAATGCAAAGAAGATATGAAGTATAACCAAGGGTTAGTCCAATAAAAGCAAGAGTACAAACATCATCGTCTTGGCCTAAAATCGTACAAAGATTTAAACATACCAAGGCCAAAACTCGTGGACCAAGCAAACATGCCGAAAATAAAAACAAAGCAATCAAGCATGCAAGAAAGCAAGTAAACAATCAAAGAAGCATGGAAATGTTGGGTTGCCTCCCAACAAGCGCTCATTTTACCGTCTTCTGCCCGACGTTATGCTATGTACAACACAATTGAATTTGGGTGGACGATGGTTCCACGTAAAGAAATAAATGGACCGAAGAATGGAGAGGACGTGCAAACATGATTTATCAAAGAAGAAAGTAACGTCCTTGGCAAACCATCCATGCGAAAGTTTATGCACTCGCCACTCACCATCCTTCGATTCATGTACTTCATCAAATGGAGCCATCCTCAAGTCGGATTTTGGTGGCCGATGATTCAAGGTGAAATAATACATGAGCCGAAGAAAAATAAAGCCATGCAAACAATCTTCATCAAAGTAAACGATTAGGTCCTTAGGAAACAAGACGCTCGAAAGATGGGAAGTCTTGCAAGAGTCTTTGATGAAATTACAATCATATTCGGCATGGCTTAAGAAAGATGGAAAAACAAGGTTCGTCATCTCAAAATGTTCAACAAGCATGAATGATGGAAAAGCTTGACACTCAATTTGAGGTCTCCGTAAGGAGATCTCACAAGGATAGTCAAAAGTATCATACTTAACTAACATAAGCAAATTATTATCCAACTTAGCACAAACATGAATAAGATCATCATTACAAACACTCTTAGCAATCTTCCCCTCGCATGCATCACAATCAATGAATGGATAAACATTAGAAACAATATCCTGACAAATAGGAGGTATAAAATCATGCATGCATTCATCATTCTCATCAATGTCAAGATTAACAAAAATCGGAGGCTTCGGCTCATTCACAAAATCAACATATACCGGCAAAACATCGTCAATAGTATCATCACGCACCGGCAAAACATCATTCAAACTATCATGAACGAGCGAAGCCTCATTAGAAACCTCATAGTTGCATATATCACTAACATTGGTAAGATAAGTATTACAAGCATCATCATTAAAATTAGAAGGCACTACCTCACTCACACAACCATCAACCTCATCATAATATGAATCGATCAATGAAGCTAGTTGTCCAATTTGGACTTCTATATTGGCTAATGATTGTGAGTGGGAATGTATAAGTTGGTTTTGTGCTTCAAATGTCTCTAGAGCTTTAAGGATCCTTTCATCTAAAGATGGATCTATTTGTGCTTGTGGTTCAAAGGAAATGGAGGGCTCGTACGAATGTTGGGGTGGTGGGTATTGTGTTTGACAAAGATAGGGCGATGTAGAGTTAGGTGCAAAATTTTGGTCCGTTATGCTCGAATCTTGTGGTTGAACATTAGGTAGATAGTAACCTTGGGGTTGCCAATAAGAGTATGGATGATCACCCAAATCCGCATCATAGGTGTATGAATGCAAATCATATGTCGGGTTTGAGAAACCATATGTATCGTTAACATAAGCGGATGCATAATTAGGTGGTAGCAAATAATCGTTCGATGTGGCACTCGGTGGCATATACTCATCGGCCATGTATAAACAATCACATAAACAAAGACCAAGCCAAAAGGTAGAAATATTTTACAATGGGCCGGTCCAAGCACGAGACGTCCGTCGCCAATCTTGGTCGTCGAAGTCTTGCCGGAGGCGTCTCCTATCAACACAAAGATATAGCAATTGTAAGTACAACTCTCTCTTTTTTTTAAAGATATAAAACAAAATTTGAAATTGAAGATATTTACAAGAAACACTAGATTAAGCAAAGCACTTCAATCATTTCCGATAGCACTTCTCGGCAACGGCGCCAGCTTCAATCTCTCCACATTCAACGGAACACCCAAATAACGCCACGCTCCAATCTTCTCTCCGAAGCCCAAATATTTTAGAGTCCTACGCTTCCTGCGAACTGGGATCCTCGGGGAAAACTTCACACTTGATTTATCAAAATTGACTTCAAGTCCTGACAACTCTTTGAATCTCCTAAGCACATTCCTCAGCTTCTGGGCTTCCTCCCTTCCTGCCTTAGTGACAAATAGGCAATCATCGACAAATAGGAGATCGTCCACCCTCAACTTACCCCTACCGACGCCAACACCCTCCATGGCAAACAAAGGCTGCCTCAACAATCTGGTTAGAACCTCCTGTACCAAGATGAATAAATAAGGCTAGATCGGATCACCTTGCCTCAAGCCTCTCCTTGACTTGAAGAACCCCCTAACACACCCATTGATGATGACAGAGAAAGTGGGTGTTGTCACACACTTCATAACCCATCCAATCCATACATTAGGAAACCCCATATGCTCAAGGATCCTCTGTAGCAATATCCAGTTCACGGAGTCATAGGCTGACTTAAGATCTACCTTAACTTTCATTAATGCCCCATCAGGCTGAGCTTGCCGCAAATTACACATTACTTCTTGCGCCACACCAATGTTATCAAGGATAGATCAGCCTCCCATGAACGCTGATTGTTCCAAGCTGACCAATTCCCCCAGAAATGGCTTCAAACGGTTTGCAAGGATGACTGAAATAATCTTGTAACACACGTTGCATAAGCTGATTGGTCTGAACTCTCACACCCTTCTTGGATTCTTGCACTTTGGTATAAAGGCTAAGAAAGTATGATTCTAGCCAGGAGGGAGGAGCCCTGTTTCAAAGAAAGAAAGGATTAGTTTGCAAACATCAGGTCCCACTACCTCCCAATGTTTGATGAAGAACTCAGTTGGCAGCCCGTCCGGTCCCGGACACTTCTCTCGTCCCATCTGGTGGAGTGCAACCTCTATTTCAGACACTGAGACTGATAATGAGAGTTCCTCGACAACTGTTGGCGGCAATTGTGGTAGGCTCGGCAAAGCTGTCGGCCCCCTCCTAGCCCTGTTCTTCCACAGGTTCTTGTAATGAGCTATGAAGGCCTTTGCAATTTCTTCTTGATCAGCTAACAACCCTCCATCCTCATCACGTATCTCCAGGACCTTTGATCTATGCATAGGCGTCGAAATAGAGCGGTGGAAGAAACGAGAGTTCCGATCGCCATCTCTAACCCACTCTCTCCTCGTATACTGTTTGCGACAATGATCGTGATGTGCTTGAAGAGCCACCAGTTGGTTCTCCAAGGATCTCATATGAGCCTCCAATTCCCACGACAACGGTCCCTCCTCCTCCATCAGATACAACCCCTGGAGCTGTTGTAACAACAACTGCTGGCTATTGAATAGATCTACGTCGTCACGCTTGCTCCAAGACTTCACTGTGTTCTTTATCTCCTTCAAACGCCCTTTGAAGACATACTGACTGGAGCCCCTCCTTTGCCTTTTCCAAGCTTGCATGACCACTTGTTTGAATTGAGGAGAGTCAACCCAGAATTGTTGTAACCGAAAATGTGAAGGCCCCTCGAACTTCCTATCCGACTCCAACGTCACCAGCAAAGGCCGATGGTTTGATCCCAGTCGATGTAGATGCTGCACCTCCGCCGCCGGAAACCATTCCCTCCACCCTTGGTTGCACAAAGCCCGATCCAATCACTCAAGAATTCGCTTCGTCCCCAGCTGGCGGTTGCTCCATGTAAAGGATGGCCCTCGATACCCAAGGTCTAGCAAACCATCAGAAGCAATAAACGGTCAATTTGGATGTTTCTGCTGATGCATGAAAATCCTTAATGACTGATGCACTCTTCTACTTTTAAGCATTTATGAGGGTGTATGGGTTGATGTACCCTCACCAACCAAACATAGGATTGCATTTATTGTTATATTAGGTGGTGCATACACCAGCCAATACAACCCAACCAAATACACCCTAGGTATAGTTGTCTGAAAACTAATCATTCCACCCTCTAAAATATTTTGGTCCGACATATATGACCACTGAGGATATTTTGGTAAAATCCCGGTAAATATTCAGAATTCGGATAAATATTCTGTACGGGAGAAAATATTCACAAATATTTAAATAATAATGGACATGAAAAATGTTCAAATCATGATAAAATTGAAAATTCGAACATCACTTTCGAATTTCAAAAGGAAAATCCGCCAAGGCGCAAAAATCAGTAAATTTCCAATTGGGCTGCATGTTTGGTCCATACCATATAAAAATATATATATATAATCAGCATCACCCATCCATACCATATAAAAAGAAAATAAAATCAGCATCACCGATTACATGGCTAGCTCATGCTATCCTTATATGAAAGGATGAGCATTCTTAAGGGCAATCAGCACCCTTTGATTAAGGGATCCATGATCCCATTCCATACAAAGACATACGCCTCTCGTGCCTATAAATAAAGGAGTATGGGATTGAAGAAGGGGCTGGTCTGAGCTGGGTTGAACGGGCTGAAGGCTGGTGAAAGAGACGCTGAAGGCTGGTGCAAGACGCGTTGAAGAGGCAGGAAGATCGCGTTGAAGCTTGGCTGAAGGCTGTTGAAGAGGCAGGAAGATCACGTTGAAGCTTGGCTGAAGGCTGGTTGAAGAAGACGGTGGAAGGCCGGAGGAAGACGCTGAGTTCCTGCCAAGACGTTTACATCGGAGAAAGAGTGCTCGGAGGCTTGAAGACGAAGAGGTCCTGGTGACGCTCCAACGTTGCGCACCACCGGACGACGCCGATCCCGCCAACGCAGCCGGAACCCATCGAGATAGACATGCACGTAGGTTGCAACCGGTTGTTGACTGATTCAGATCTCCCCAAGCTCCATTATCTCGACAACATCATCAAGGAGACTCTTCGATTGTACCCAGCAGGCCCTTTTTTGATTCCACATGAACCATCCGAGGACTGCGTCTTAGGAGGGTACCATGTTCCTCCGGCACGATGGCGTTCATAAACGTTTATGCCATCCAAAGAGACCCTGAGCATTGGAGTAGGCCTCAAGAGTTTAAGCCGGAGAGGTTTGACGGTGCAGCGGGGGATCAGGAGGGGTTCAAGAACATACCCTTTGG
The DNA here is from genome assembly GCA_963920575.1 of Narthecium ossifragum. NCBI lineage: Eukaryota > Viridiplantae > Streptophyta > Magnoliopsida > Dioscoreales > Nartheciaceae > Narthecium > Narthecium ossifragum. Next base: position 1,903,327 of record OY986973.1, read on the forward strand.
CTTCGGAAGGAGAAGATGCCCGGGGGAGGGTTTGGCCATGCGCATGATGGGGTTGAGGTTGGGAGCTCTGATCCAATGCTTCGAGTGGAAAAGAATTGAAGACGAGGCGATCGACATGACCGAAGGCATCAACTTCACCATGCCCAAGGCCAGGCATTTAGAGGCCATGTATAAACCTCGGCAAACCATGATCGATGTTTTATCCCAGCTGTGAGCAATGCCATTATGATTTCATAAGCCATTAGACTATTATTTATGTTGTATGTGGTTTACTATTCAAGAAGGATATCAATATAAGGGACTCTTAAGTATATATAGTTAAGTTTTAAGACTTATGTTTAAATCTTATCCTTCCCTAGTGACCCGTTTCATTCGTAGAAGAGAACGTGTGAGATAAACTCATACTTCGCTATATATATAGCTTGCGTTGCCGTGGGGATGTCGAGACCCTGCTCATCTCTTCTTCGATTGTTCTTTTTCCCGAGGGGGTTGGAAGAGGGTATCTATTGGACGCCCAAGGCCATATTCCTTCGATGACTGTTGGGCTGTAATGTGTTCCTCCTCAAAATCTAATTTGGTTGCTTCTAAATCATGAATTGGCTTACCTCCTTGTCCGGTCGCGTCACCCGTTACGTTCTCCGATCTGATGCCACTATGCGTGGGAGGACTGCGGGAGTTGCAGCCATTTTGTTCCATGATGGGTCTCTTTCGACATGGAGTTGGGCAGCAAGAGCCTCTATTTCTTGTGTGGTAGAAGTTGAGATCCTCACCTAAGGGGAGCCCTGTTTGAACCAAGGAGGAGAGGAATCCGGTCTATTGTGTTAGAATCAGATTCACTTCTCGGTATGGCTTTGTGACGGACAGGTTTGTATGGCCACAGGAACTCCGGAACCTCATGTTGTCTTTTTGGAGATGAGCTTCCGATTTTAGCGATGTACTTTTTGTTCATATCCCTCGAGAGTTCAATTTCGAGGCCGATGTTTTGGCAACCTCGGTCTGTGGGGATATGTCAATCCCCCTAATATGAGGCATTGTTGTTGTTGTTTCTTCTTTTTCTTCCTTATACACTCAGCCTTTGGGCTCAACTAATTGATGTAGTAATATATAGTATAATATTTTATATTGAAAATTTTAATATATTAGATGTCATCTAACCTTATACCATCTTTGAGTTGATATAATTTTATACAAAACATGAAATATTATTTATTTTTGATAGTATATCTTAATTGTCATCCTTTTTTCTCATAATTAATCACATCCTCAACCGTCATATCAGTCTTATTATTATATATCAAGGCTGGCCCTGAGGCAAGGCCTAGAAGGCTTGTGCCTTGGCCCACAATTTTGGAGGCCCAGAAATTTTTTTTCCAAAGTTATATATATATATATATAAAACCTAGCAAAACAAACAATATGCTCTAAAGTTGTTTAAAGTTGATTACTTTCCTTATATAATTGATTAAGCTATTACTTCACTTCAAAGTAGGTTTGAACAATTCAAGAAATACGAAGAAAATTTTGGATTTCTGTTTAAGTTGGAGAAGTTGAGGTATGCAGATAATAAAAGCATGAAGAACTATTGTATGAATCTTGAAGATCTGTTGAAGGATGGTGATGTATCCGACATTAATGGTAATGATCTGTTTGATTAGTTGCTCTATTTGAAAGGAGCTATACCAAAAGAAGCAAAAAAGGCAGTGGAAGTATTGAACTATTTTAACATATTGGATGATTGTTACACGAATGCTTGGATTGCTTATAAAATCTTGCTAACCATACCAGTTACTATTGCCTCTGTCGAGAGAATTTTCTCAAAACTGAAGTTGATCAAATCTTATCTCCGTTCAACTATGTCACATGAAAGGCTGAACAATTTAGCTATTTTATCGATTGAAAAGGAATTGACTGACAAACTGAACTACATAAGTTTGGTTGAAACTTTTGCTGCCAAGAATGAAAGGAGGGTGATTTTTCAGTAGCGACAGATTTGGTTTTTGTAAGTTTTCTATTTTCTTTTGAATCTAGTATACTATTTTGTTAAATTATATTGAGATTGTTACCTTGAATGGCTCCCCCTCTCACCTTGGCCGGTCTATTCCTTTTATAGAGGAATAGTCATTGGCTTGCTCCAACAAGCCACCCCTAAGAAGTCCTACTCAAAGTCCTGGACTTCATGCATATCCAATGATGCAATTCGCCTTTTACAAAGCACCCTAGCCTATCTGGACTCTTACATGAGTTAAGACTTACTATAAAATAGCCATGATCACAACTTGACTCAAAATAGGACTCCTTCTTATTTGTCCGCGTCAACAGCAACTTTCCCTGTGCCAAACTTCGTATTCCCCGTGTCATTACCTATTCCAAGTCGAATGCACGTAAGACATTTGAATTTGCTCGACTGGATCGTCCTCCAAGGCCTATCCGCTCCGCCTGGTGCGCTGTCTCCTAGTCCGACTCGGAGTCGCGCGCCATCTTCAAATTCTTCCGTGCCAAAACCGTTTTTGACCGTGTCATCCGTCTTTGAGCTTCCATCCCAAGTGGAATTAGGTGATTAGCCCGCATGGCTTGCTCTCTAGCACTTATCGCATCAGCCTAGGAAAGTCAAGTCCTAGTCCGACTAGGACTGGGCATCCAGAGCGCGTCGCGTACACGCTCTCTCGCATGCTGCGCGCACTCTCGACCCGTGCGCCCATCTTGGTCACCTTGGCGCGTGTTCCGCTCGTTAGACTTGCTCCCGCGCGCGTCATTCTCTGCTAGGCTCGCGCCGCACCGCGTCCTGGTGCGCCGTCTTCCTCCTTGGCCCCGTCCGTCGTGCCATGCTCAGAATTCGTCGCGCCATCTTTGGGGAAATGTCGTCTAGCCTCGTTCAAGGTTGTTT
>OY986973.1:1906410-2021785 GCA_963920575.1 Narthecium ossifragum
GGGATCAACAGTCCCCAAGAAGAAGCTACACCACCCACCGGGGTCTCCCGAACGCACAAACGAACCCATCCTGACCCTCAAACATGGTCAGGATCTGGCACGCTGCCACGAGACGACCGAGGGGGGTAACACAGGTACAGAGCGGCCACCTGCACCTGCAACAAACACAGTCCAGGTAGGCATGAGCAACAGCTAAGCAGGGTCCTACTCTACCACTCTCGCTAAGAAGGCAAAACCCAAAAGAACCAACCCTGAGGCCAAATACCGAGGCTTGCCAAGGATCCCATAAATCCCGTCAATAACCCGAAGGGTTCCTGTCCTAGGTGCGTATCTCCGATAACGCCACTACTCAGGGGTGGGCAACTCCGACATTCCCTGACGCAGGGTGGACACGACGCAACCAGTAGGACCCCCTTCTCCAAGCGGGATCTCCGCACTTGGCGGAACAACCGAGGTTAAGACTACCATCACTCGGTACTCCAAGCAGCAGAGTCAACACCAACCCAACCTACCCTAGCATGCCTAATGTACAGGAGAACAGGGCAGGATTGAGTATGATAAAGCTGTAAACAAACAACACAGCAAAGGCACACCCTCGGCCCATTTATACTAAACACTCCCGAGGGTCATGACTCCCTCGGTTCACCACAAAGCGGTAAGGGCATACCGTCAGCCCATTTATTCTACACACCCCGTGAGACATCACTCTCTCGGTTCAACCAAAAAGCGATAAACAATCAAGCATGATCCATAACAGGACAAACCCCAAGGGTAAAAACGTAAAAACCACATACATGCGAAGCCCCGCGGGCAAAACTCTTGAAAACCCTCTCTGCTACTGAAGGATCGATCCTCACCAAGGGAAGGATCGATCATCCAAGCAACAGTGAGCTTCCCTCACTGTCGAGCCAAAGAAGATCGATCATTCCTCCCAGGAAGATCGATCTTTTTGGTGACAGAGGGCGCCCTTCCAGTCGCACCAAGGAAGATCGATCCTTCCTCCCAGGAAGATCGATCATTCTCGGGACGAAGGGTAACCATGCTCACCCAGGCCCCATGATCGATCTCCTCCCATAAGAAGATCGATCATGTGCTGGGCGCATCAAGCCAACACCAGAGGACCGATCCTTCCTCCCAGGAGGATCGATCCTGATGGATTCCGGCGTGCTTCCGGTCGGAGAACCGCTGGAAGACACAACCAAACCTCACCAAACTTGGTGGGTTGGTAGATCTGAGTACCACGAGGCTACTCAAGGCCTCAAAACCGGGAAACCACAACTCCACAAGGAGATTAAACAAGAAAACAAAACCGGATTTTTAAACCTTCAAAGCTAGCCGGAGTTTGGAGTGGGATCCCTACCTCCTCAGAGCAGCTTCGATCCACGAAGCCTAGCTAAGGATCTTCCTCGCGCCATCACGGTTCCAACGAGCCTTCAAGCTCCAAGAACGGTGGGCGGAGGAGGGAGAACGGAGAAGGAGAAGGAGCGGTCCGAACAGGGGAAGAAACAGAGTTCTCGCGGGGAAGAAGAAGAAGAGAGGAAGAAACGAAGAGGGAAAAGGGCGGGTAAGGCCGGGGGAAAGCCGGCGAAGGCGGGGAAAAGCTGGGGGAGGGGAGGGAAAGTCTTCCCTCCCCTGACAGGGGAAGCGACGGCCACCGCGGTGGCCGTCCTTCGAAAGCCACCGACAGAGACTTCCAGGCACAGGCAGGATCGATCCTCCACGACCAAAGGATCGATCCTCCCTGCCCAGAAGTGCAAACCTGGGCTGGAAAATGGGCCCAAGCCCAGAACTCCCAAACTAGGTCCCACCTAACCTTTCTAACAATCACAACCATCAAGCAAGGCCTGTGTGTGCACACCCAGTGTGAAACGACCGCCAAGGCGCAATTTCCCAAATTGCCCCTGGGGTCAACGACAAGCCAAGGGGATAGAGGGACAGGTCCTCACAGGATCCCGTCGCCGCCGGCCAGCTCCATCATCACTTTCCCTTTTTTTATTTTTTTTTAAATCGGATGTACTCCTGCCTTACTTCCCTTTTTTTTCTTTTTTTTTTTAATTTTGACAAATAAATTTTGTCTTGTTAATTTTTGCAATTGACTATCAAATTTTTCATAAATATTTTTTAATTTATTTAACTAATTTTTGACTTAAGTTAGTTTCCACAAATCTACAATTGCAAAAAAAAATGGAAAGTAACTTACAAGTTACATTGTACAAATATAATTTGTACACATGAAAAGTAATTTTTACACTTACAAAAAAGTGGAAAGTAACTTGTACATTTGTAAAAAAAAAAGGAAAGTAACATGTACATTTGCAAAAACTTGAAAAGTAACTCATGAAAACTAATTTGAAAATGCGTAAAGTAACTAGAAGTATTGGAAAGTAACTCATGATTCTTCGTAAAAACCATTGTTGATCTTATTTTTCATGAATCACTTTTCATGGAATTAAATATACGAGTTACTTTCCATGAATTATATGGAAAGTAACTCATGCAAATTAATTTGAAAATGCGGAAAGTAGTTAGAAATGTGGAAAGTAACCAGTGATAATTTGGTGGAAAGTAATTCCATGGAATTATATGGAAAGTAACTCACTTTCCATTACTGATCTTACTTTTCATCGAATTAAATATACGAGTTACTTTCCATAAAATATATGGAAAGTAACTAATGAAAATTAATTTGAAAATGTGGAAAGTAACTAGAAGTGGTGGAAAGTAACTACTGACAATTTGATGGAAAGTAACTGATGAATAATTTGTTGGAAAATAACTCTTACATAATTTGGAAAATAACTATTGCCAATTGTGGAAAGTAACTGATATATAGTTGTAGAAAATAACTTATAATACATATGGGAAATAAGTTACTTACTTTCCGTAATAATGGAAAGTAACTTACTTTCCGTAATAATGGAAAGTAACTTACTTTCCATCAGGAATATCAACAGTCACCGGGATATGTTGGGAATTTTGTCATAAGTATATCAACAGTCACTGAGATATATTGGAAATTTTGTCATAAGAATATCGAAAGTCACTGGGATATGTTGGGAATTTTGAAAATGCATTTTAGTATTAAAAAAAAATAGTATGCCCTAAATGACTTAAGGAAAAGTACGAGGACCTATGACTAAACATTTTCATCCGAATGGCCTAAACACCAATTATTTTAAGAAATTAAGACTACTTAAAACTAAGATGAAAACTAGAATGATGATAGAGATAGGGTTGACATCCAACTAACCTTACAACAGCCCATAAAACAAAGGTAAAACAAAGGTATTGTTATCTCTCATGCAACAATACCGTAAACTAGCTAGACTTTGCCACATAGAAAGATCTTCCTGGTCAACCTTTCATGATGAAAAAGATTTCCAACAAGATTCTGATAAAAAATATGAATTAGTTACAATTTTTATCAGATTGGACCACTATGTAAAATTTAACAAAACCTTGAAATTATCAGAGAAAAATATTTTTTTTTCGTTCTTCTTCAATTATGCGATATGAAAGAATAAAAGAGTATATATATAATTTAACAAATTTTCAGATATATATATATATATATATATATATATATATATATATATATATATTCTTTGTTTTTTAATTCACAGACTAAACATTAACTTACCCACCGATCCATCCCGTGTGATCCAACATAGGATCCCACGTTTTTAAAACATCAGGGCACATAAAACAATGGTGCTGCTCTCTCCAGTACAATTTTTAACAGATCCGACGAGCACGTAAAATTTAATAAAATCATGAAGTTCTCAAAGAGAGCAATGATATTTAGCTTGGCAGCCAATCCCACATATGGTTGACTAAAAAATCATCATATCTAACTTATAAGATCAACTTTTAGTTACTATCTTTGTCCTACTGTCACCTCTGGTCTTACATGGAGTCGTCTTACATGGAGTCCTACGTGGTCCAGCGTCTACGCCAGAGACCGTGCCTTCAAGCGATTTCTTTGTCGATTGCCAACCAGATCCACTTCTTCCACCCCCGCGCTCCTCTGTCCCCTCCCGCCAACCACCTCTCTCTCTTCGCCGCTTGTCCTTCCAAACGCTCCTCTCTCCCCTCTCGCCGACCGCCTCTCTCTCCGCCCCTTCTCTCAATCCCTCCTCTCGGAGGACGATCTGCTTCTCGGACGACGATAGGGGCAGCGGGCGACGATTCTACTCGATGGAGACAACGCGGGGATGGATTCTAGGCTCTTAGAATCACCACTCACCTCCGCTCATCACCCCTGACCCTCCTACAACATCCACCGCTCTCCACACCGCCCCCATTGACACCGATGCCTTAAACCCAAACCCACCGTTGACAGGATCCATTATTACCGTAACCCTCCGCCGCATCGTGACCTCCTGAAGCTTCCATAAAACTTAGGAGGTTACCCCGCCGCTTCCTCCTACATCCCCGGCCTCGATGAAGGCCTGGATCGCCAGATCCCAACTCCAACGACCATGCCATCCGCAGCCACCACTGCCAGTGACGCACCCAAACCACTCGTCGTTAAAAGTGACTAGGGCGTCAAAGATTTACAATTTATACCGAATCCTAACTAACTACTACGTAGCTAGCGGGAGTCCGGGTCGATCCGCAGGGAAATGAGAATTGACTAACGTACTCAATAGATAACTCCAAACAACTAGTTAGAATGATTTGGGTTTTGGATTAATGTCTATTAAAGCAATTAACTAAGTGAAGAGAAATATAACTAATATAGAGAGGTCTTGAGATCTCCATTTCATTGTAGGTCCTAATGTAGCCTCCTAAGGAATTAAGGTGTGTAATCCAATTGGGACGATCGAAATCAAGAAGTCGACAAGAGGGTGATTAGCCTCACTTATCGCTCGACGAAAGTCGGGTTAGGATCATCCGCCGGAAATAATCACATTCACAAAGTCGACGAATGAGTGATTAGCTTCTATCGTCGCTAACGAACCTTCGATTAAGATCGATTCGTCGCAAGAAAAAGATATTGCATGGAGTCGGGCATTGGATCGAGATGGTTCTAGCACCTCGAATCCAATGCAAAAGAAAGATAGAATGGATCCTTTGATTAGAGAGATAGGGATGGTTCGAGCATCCCTAACCTCTAATCTATGGCTAGTAATCCTCCCAATGTCATTGGATGTGTTTCTAGCACATCCAACTCATTGGGGCATAACAACAAACACCTATCATGCACAAGTCCTAACTCATACCAAAGAAAGGCATTCATCCATTCAACATATGAAATCCATGTACAAAGATAAGGAAATAATGCTCAAATCCATACAATAGATCAATCCCAAAGATTACACATCAAAAACCCTAGGAAAACTACAAAAGAATCCTACAACTACATGGAAATCCCAAGATAAAAGAAGTTAGCTACTCATCTTGGTTGGATCCATGGATGGAGGTTGATGAAGCTCCCCTCCCATGGATTCCCTCCAAGAAGTCCTCCTCTCAATTGGGTAAGAAACCTAGAAGGGCTGGAGAAAGAACTAAGAGAAGACCCCCAAAATCCCCCCTAAGGGGTCTATTTATAGTAAACAAGCATCCCCCACTCGGATTAGATCTGGGCCATTGATTTTGCTCGGCTGGCACCAAATGATCGATCCTCATAGGGTGGAGGATCGATCATGCGCTTCGTGTGATCGCTGGTCCCGTGAAGGATCGATCCTTTTCTAGGAAAGGATTGATCTTTTACTTCTTGAATTCTGGCTGCGCCCCGATGAAGATCGATCCTCCAGTGTGTGAAGATCGATCCTCTAGAATTTGCGTTCTGTCACTGGAAAAATGTGCAAAAATGATCGATCCTCTCATGACATAGGATCGATCCTTTTTGTCCTGATTGGCTTTATTCTTGATGTACTTCACAGGATCGATCCTCCTTCAATAAAGGATCGATCTTCTTCATAAAAACTGGCCCAAATGACATCGTTTAAGCTCGGAACTTGATTCAATCCTCGTTGAGGGCACTTGTACCTGTAATAGGGTAAAATCCATCAGTAAGGCCTTGCTCGGAGACTAACAAGGCCAAGTTAAAAGGGTGATTTCTGCACTTTTCACGTCTTATCAGCCAGCACCACCGCTCTCCGGCGCCTCATGACCTCCTGATGCTTCCATAAGCCTCAAGAGGTCACCCCCGCCGCTTCCTCCTCCGTCCCCGACCTCGATCAAGGCATGGATCACCGGAGTTGGGTCGGATCCCAACTCCGGCGACCATGCCATCCGCAGCCACCACCGCCCCCTGCCACCTCGTGACCTCCTAACGCTTCCATAAGCCTTAGGACGTCACCCCGCCGCTTCCTCCTCCTTCCCTAACGCCGATCAACCCTTTGATCGCCAGATCTCAACTCTGGCAACTCCACCGCGTCGTTCACCGCCACCACCATGCCAGTAAATAGGATTATCAATTAGGGGCATTTTAGTCTTTTGCTTAATACATCAGCCAAATAAACCTGTCAAATGGAGTTCTAACCTTAAAAACACATCAAATGAGGTTTTTAGCAAAATTCTTGACTAAAGTGGTGTTATCACCGATTGTCTAATTTTAGGGTAGCAAATTTAGAGCAGATGATGAAAAATGGACTGCATCAACTTCCCTTCATCTCCCCTATAATAGGGGACATGAATAGTGTTCCCCCACATGTAGACGAGCACTGTTCACCACCCCATTTTTATAATATGTATGTTTAATACCATCATTTAAGTATTTAATTAATAGAAGTATTTACATAAAATACGTTTATTATTTATTTTATAATGTACTTTAATGGAACTATTGATGAAATTAATAGAACTGCCGCTCTCCTTTTCTAGTATTTAATTAATGGAAATATTGAGATAAAATTATATATTATATATTATATTTTAATATAAAATATTCTCATAGTTTAATTATGTAATGTATATAAATTTTATAATTATATGACTGTCAAATAATAAATGGAGAATAGAATATTAATATCATCTTTGAGTTGATATAATTTTATACAAAACATAAAATATTATTTGTTTTTGATAGTATATCCTAATTGTCATCCTTATTTTCTCATAATTAGTCACATCCTCAACCGTCATATCAGTCTTATTATTATATATATATATATAGATAAGGCTTAATTACACTTTTGGTACCTGTAAAATTTTGGATATATATACCACTTTAGTACCTCTAGTTTTATAATTACGTTTTTAGTACCTATATTTAATGTATATAACATATTTACTACCTACCGTTAGACTCCGTTATCTAGGCTTGACGGCAACCCGCTCACGTGATACCACGTGAGCGGTTTTCAGGCAATTTTGACTGGTTTCAGTCAATTTTGATCGACTGGTTTTGCCACCTCATCTTCTCCATCAATGATCTCACTTCTCTCTCTCCTCCCTCTCTCTTCCGTGCTCTCTCTCTCTCCCCTGCCTCTCCATCTCTCCTCTCTCCTCTGCCGGAGAGCATCCACCCCATCATGCCAGAGAAGTCGTTGCCTACGACGATAGGGAGCGGGCACCAGTCGATGACCGGAGCCCAGTCGTCCCATCCCCAGGGGACGTCGTCGTCGACGATGGAGGTGCTGGAGCTACACCCGGAGTAGGTATTCCCAAAGTAGTATATTCCTACTGCTTCCTCCATTGCCAAGTACTCCATATAATCCTCCTTCCTCAACTATAGCTACGTACCAATAACAAACAATCTACTTGTGTACTAACAAACAATCTACTTGCGTGCTATAGTTTAAATTGGCCACTAGCTGGCTATGTTTGCTACCACTTTGCTCTCAAGCTACCTTTCTTCTCTATTAAAGCACCACCGGCCACTGCCATGGGCTCATCAACTAGCAGCCAGTCTCATATATATATACCACCTGAGAAGAAGACGACGAAGCTACCAAGTAGGTTTATAACGCCGCGCGTACGTCTCGTCTTCTTTCTTCCAGATGTCCATGGTCGTCGAAGGTACTCGTTAGTCTTATCTTTTCCTCAAGACCAGCATGCTCTGTTTCCTCTGTTCTTTAATCATGGATTTGGCCTCCTGATTCAACCAGAAAGCTTGGAGCTTTGATGGAGAGAGAGCAAGAGATGAGTTGCAGCCATACTACCTAGAGAAGGAGGAGTATGGATTGCTGCCATACTATGGTGCAGAGCGCAGCAGCGGTTCGATCCCGATACGCCTTCGCCGCCACCCATATCACCTGCATCCGGTCACTCCACTAGCGCCGTCCTCCTCCGGCGCCCCCCACCACCCACCTCTCCTTACCCCTTCTCCCTCCCCACTGCCACTGCCACCTCCGCCTCCGTCTTCGCCGTTTGAAGACCAAACACACACTGGTCACGTGCCTGCACGTGACCAGTTTTCCGTTTACAAAACTAACGCTGTTAGACAGTCGGACCAAAACTGTGAGGGCCCGTCCCTCATACCTGACTCGACCACGTGGGTCGAGAGCCGGTTTCCTGTTGGTTTGGTTCCGCGTCGGGCACGATCGGGCGATCGTGTGGCGGTTTTGGACCCCGGGGGCATTTTGGTAAATATGCCTTCTGGTGGTCGGTTTCACACCCACGTTCCACACACTGACTTTGATTGATGTATGTGTTTGATTAGAATCCCTAGGGTGCGTCCGATCGGAGGATCGGAGCTCGATCGGGAAAGATCGATTTGGACGGCTGAGATAGGTTTGGAATGTCTATATAAGCCAAGTCCCTTTCTCTCTTTCTCTCTTTCTCTCTCTCCTCCTTCACCTGTCGTTCTCTCCCCTTCTCGCTCTCTCCCTCGGCTGAGGTAGGGTTTGGAGATTTGGTCTTCGGAGCTCGAATCTTGGCGGCTCGGCTGGTGGCACGTGTGGAGGAGCTCCCCTACTTGCTCGAGTAGGTGTTTCTACCTCGATCCTTGGATCGGGTTCTCCTAGGATAGGTTTTATGTGCTTTTGTTGTAGGAATATATGTTAGAATGGTTTGTAACTCTTTGTATGTGTAGAGTAACTCTTTTCATGTATTCCTACGTTGAGATTTCAGTATTTGAACGGTTAGTTTCCGTATTATCGCCGTTTCGTCGGTTTTTGTCCATTTGGACCTAGATAAGAGATTTAACCGTCGAAAACTGGATTTCTTCACTCCATTAGCTTCCCCTTCGCAAAATATACTTGCTTGTAAGATTTCATCTTATTCCAACATGATTTGATCCTTCAAATCCAAGAAAATGTATTTCCGACACTGTTCTGATGAACTGTGCCAAGGGCCCGACGGTCGATCGGTGCATCGACCGTCACATGTTGTTTTATGCTTTCTGGGCCTAGCGGTCGACCGTCGGATTGACCGTCGCATCGACCGTCAGGCTCTGTCGGGATTTTGGCCTCCCACGGTCGATGGGTCGATCGACCGTGGGTCCTTTCTCTTTTTCATCCCGCCTCACGGTCGACCGTCGGATCGACCGTCGCATCGTCCGTGAGGCTCTCGACGGTCGATGGGTCGATCGACCGTCGCCCATGGGGTTTTCTTCGTTTTGGCCTCACGGTCGATCGGTGGATCGACCGTGACATCGTCCGTGGTCTCACGGTCGATCCCCGGATCGACCGTGGCATCGTCTGTGACCACTTGGACTTGGTTTTCTGGCTTTTCTTTGGTGGATTTGATTTGTGATTAATATCTAAACATGTGGGGAAGCATGTAAGGGGATTTGACGAGGTTTTCAAAGGATTTTCATCGGGTTTGGGAATCGATTCGAATAACTCTTTTTTTGGTAAACCTATGGTTCTACTTGCAATTAATACATGATTTATTGTAGTTAAGTGCTGAGTTAGTTGCTTAACCATTAGCTAGCTATGAGTGCTAGCTAATGAGGAATTGTGGAACCTTAGCCTCTTGCCAGCGAGTGCCGAGGGCTATTGTATATCTGTCGAACTTATAGCTGTTGATGTGGCATGTAGAGACATCAAGGATAGATGTTTGCCTAAGCTCATGCATTGTATGCATTAGAGGCATTTGAGGTTAGGCGGGCGATGGTTTAGGTCGCCGATCCGAGGCTCTCGGGTAGCTCGGATCTAGCCTTAGGACCGTGGATGGGTAGTCAGGAGTAGGGTGTGATTGTTGATCAAGTCTCATGTCTTTGAGGATTTTACGCTAGTTGACTTTGATCATTGTTGAGGTTTAGAAGTCGGGTTGTCTTCCGAAGCTAAGTTCTAAGGATGGGTGTCGATGTCCCTCACATGGTCCCCAGGTAGTGGTTTCCTGCTGGGTAATGGTGATCCTATTGGTTCTGGTTCCTTCCTCCCAGCGTGTTGGTTGAGTTTCCCAGCGTGGTCGGTTGAGAAGAGTAGGATCCCTTGGGGAATCGACAGGGTTGTGGGACCCGTGGCATCCGTTAGACTTGAGCTGGAAGACAACTCTGTTGTTGTTTTCCTCCTTTCAGTGTGCCGTAGAGTAGAACCCTACTGAGCTTATCGCTCACTCCTACCCGGGCTGCGTTTGCAGGTGCAGGCGGCAGTTCTTCTTCGGTGGAGCCGGCAGAATCGGCTTTTGGCGGCGCGAGTACTTCCAGAGGCGCTTGAGGTTGCTAGAGGATGATATGTTGTACCCTTTTTGATATGTATCTATATGATGTAAACTTCTGAGGATTTTGGAATATTGTATTAAATCTATCTCTTGGGAGCTTTTGTATTAAATCTGAATTGTACAACTTGATGATATATGATAATTAAATCTGCTTAGCCTCTGGAATATATTTGTTTAAATTATTCGTCTTTTCCGCTTTGTACCGCGCCGGTTGATGATGAATAGTGTTATGACCCTCACGCCTCGTCCTGGATGGGTTTTCTGGGTCGGGGTGTGACAAAAACGAAGCGGTTTTAATAGTATAGGTACTAAAAACGTAATTATAAAACTAGAGGTATTAAAGTGGTATATCCAAAATTTTACAGGTTTCAAAAGTGTAATTAAGCCTATAGATAAAGAAGTCCAAAGACTAACTCAACCATCCTAATTGCTCGTGCAGTACTCATCTGACCCCTTGTATCGTCAACGACTTTGGGTCTATCTTAAAAACTAATCTCAAAAGAAATTAAGACTACTTAAAACTAAGATGAAATCGACTCAATTTAATATTGGCTAAATAACACTTTGGTACCCTGTAGTTTCCAGGATTTGCAGTTTAGTACCACGGAGTTTAATAATTATCAAAAAATACCTGAAGTTACAAAACTGATCATTTTGATCCGACGGGCTAACTCCATTATCAGTATTTCACGGCAAACCACTGATATGTTGATTTTGACTGGATTTTAATAATTTTGACTGGTTTTTGGCAATAATATATATAGAGAGACTGAGAGAGAGAGCGAGGGAGAGCGAGGGAGAGAGAGCGAGGCTCTCGTCGTCGGACTCCGTCGGGGATACGGGAGACGAGGTCGTCGGACGCCTTCGAGATCCACTCTATGTAGGCCGGAGCTCCGCCGAGATCCACGCCGGAGAGAGAGAGAAAGAGAGAACAAGGGAGATGCGAGTAGAGATTAGAACGAGAGAGAGAGAGAGAACAGGGGAGATGCCAGTAGAGATTAGAACGAGAGAGAGAGAGAGAGAGAGGCTCTCCTTCCTACTGCATTAGTTCCTTACTGCATTAATTCTCCTTCTCCTTCCTCCTTCATTCCTTACGCCGTCGAGAGAGAGTTTACTTGTACTGCCTATCTTTGGCACATTACATGCCATTCTAAAAGTTTACTTGGTAAGGTTGGTTGCTAATTAGCTTCTTCTCCTCATCTTACAGACTTACACTGTGCTGCTGCCCAATGCAATAGTTACCTAGCTACCTACATATATATGTCATATAAGAAGTTAGTATGAGAGAGTTTTTTACTCTTTATCCACAGGTGGACAGGAGATACAACCATTACTGCGACCAGATGCAGATGGTAGAGAACTCTTTCGACGCAGTGATGGGCTTTGGGGCGGCGACACCATACACCGCGCTCGCTCAGAAGGCAATGTCAAGGCACTTCCGGTGCCTCAAGGATGCGATAGCAGCACAGCTGAAGCAGACGTGTGAATTGCTCGGAGAGAAGGACGGAGGTAGTAGCTCAGGCATCACCAAGGGGGAGACACCAAGGCTAAAGCTGCTCAACCAGAGCCTAAGGCAGCAGAGGGCCTTCCACCAGATGGCTATGATGGAGCAAGAAGCATGGAGGCCTCAGCGTGGTTTGCCGGAGCGTTCCGTGAACATTTTGAGAGCTTGGCTCTTTGAGCTCTTCCTCCACCCATTAGTTGTTCCTTCTTCCCCTCCAACCTCCATATATATCCTTTAATACCAACAGCTATATATCTTATCCACCCCCTTCATCGTTGACGTCCTCATCCGCCACCGGCCATGCATGGGATGACAACGACGAGGAGGACGAACTCGAGCGGGTTCTCCACGACGACGACGACGAGCACGAGTGGGTTCTCCACCACGACGACGACGACGAGCCCGAGTGGGTTCTCCACGACGACGACGAGCCCGAGTGGGTTCTCCACGACGACAATGAGCCCGAGTGGGTCCTCTCTCCTCTCTTCTTCCTCCTTCCTCTCTGTTTTTTCCTTCTTCGTTCCTTACTAATGCAGTATTCACCGGACACCCCTGTTCTCTCTCTCTCGACGGCGTAAGGAATGAAGGAGGAAGGAGAATTAATGCAGTAAGGAACTATGCAGTAGGAAGGAGAGCCTCTCTCTCTCTCTCTCTCGTTCTAATCTCTACTGGCATCTCCCCTGTTCTCTCTCTCTCTCGTTCTAATCTCTACTCGCATCTCCCTTGTTCACTCTCTCCGGCGTGGATCTCGGCGGAGCTCCGGCCGACATAGAGTGGATCTCGAAGGCGTCCGACGACCTCGTCTCCCGTATCCCCGACGGAGTCCGACGACGAGAGCCTCGCTCTCTCTCTCTCTCCCTCTCTCTCTATATATATATATATATATATTATTATTATCAAAAACCAGTCAAAATTATTAAAATTCAGTCAAAATCAACGTATCATTGTTTTGGCGTGAAATACTGATAACGGAGTTAGCCCGTCGGATTAAAATGATCAGTTTTGTAACTTCAGGTATTTTTTAATAATTATTAAACTTCGTGGTACTAAACTGCAAATCCTGAAAACTACAGGGTACCAAAGTGTTATTTGGCCTTTAATATTAGAATGAGGATAGAGAAAGAGTTGACATCCAAATAACCTTACAACAGGTCATAAAACAAAGGTATTACTATCTCTCATCCAACAATACCGTAAACTAGGGGCCTGTTTGGCTCGGTTCCGTGCGGAACCCGCCCTGGTATCCACCCCGGTATCCGCATGGAATGACGTCCGGACGCCGCCATTTCATAATTTCGGAATCCGTGGGGAGGCGGATTCCGAAATTATGGAATGCGTCGGCACGCCAAACACTCGAATGAGCGCGCGTGGAATCCACCAATTCATCGGATTCGTGTGGATTCCGTCCATTCACGTGTTTTCAAACAGCCTTGCTGAACTTTGCCCCCAAAGAAAGATCTTCCTGCTCGACCTTTCATGATGAAAAAGACGTCCGATAATATTATGATAAAAAAGGTGAATTAGTTACAGTTTTTATCAGATTGGACCACTATGTAAAATTTAAGAAAACCTTGAAGTTATCAGAGAAAAATATATTTTTCTTCTTTTATTATGTAATATGAAAAATTAAAAGAATACATATGTAATTTATCAAAAATTTTGAAATCAATATACGTAAAAGTTGTTTTTTTTTAATCTACAGACCAAACATTAACTTACCCAACATCAGGCCACATGAAACAATGGTGTTGCTCTCTCCAATACAGTTTTTAACAGATTCGACAACTACGCAAAGTTTAACAAAATCATGAAGTTCTCAAAGAATACTTCTTCTCGTGCTTATCAACCTTATAAGGAGCAACAACGGTTACAACCGTTTCCTCCTTATAAGCCTGCCATTATTTCATATCTCCTAAGTTAGATTTGTACATTTTTATCATGTTCCTAAGTTCCTAAGGTAGATTATAACCCTTATAATTCTTATATGAAGCTTTTAGTGGGGGAGGTGGTTAATGAGGAGGAGAGAGTTGTGGGTGGTTAATGGTTAATGGGAAGTTGATGGGTGTTATCCTGCCAAGTGACAGGGGGCCCCACTAGTATATATATAGGGATAGCTAGTTATCTAGGGAGAACTAGTTCTCAAACTCTAATAGAGAGAACTAGCATGTGGACCGTCTGATCCCATCGAACGGTCATGATTTACTTCGGGGGACTTAACCCCCCTATCCACTCGATCGCGACCCGAGCCCCTCTCTCTCGTGCCCTAGACATCGCCGTCAGCTCGCCGCCGACGCTGACACCTCGCCCCATCCACCCTCGACCTCGCCCAGACAACTCCTTCCTTTTCATAAAACGAAAGGAGTTGCTATCTCTTATTCAATAAGACCACAACACTCTCATCTACAAATAAATATACAAATCGCCGCCCTAAAGACGACTGTAGATGTTGCTTTTTTCACATCAAAGAAGACAAAAAAAAAGCACATTTTAAATATAGATCTGGCTGCTGATAGTCTGTTAAACAATAGCGGACCTGTTGTCACGAGAATTTTATCACATATATTGTCTTGATAAGAAAACAAAACCCCATGCCTTTAATTACCTCTCTCTCTCTATATCCATCCGAGTCATTAAAGAAGCAGTTGGAAGTTACATAGACGCCAAGAAATGACTCGTCTCACTTAATTAAGCCATCTAATTATTGTCCGGATGGATGCGGAGCAACTAATTAATTGGTGGAGTGACACTCGAGCCCACGTCTTGTTTTATTGAATAATTAAGCCCAAAACATGCTGTAATTTCAACCACGTCCTATTCACGATCGAATCGAACGCCTTTTAAGTCTCATCTATTTTCCTATTTGGTGATGTTGGTCGTTGGACCTCTTTAATTGTTCAGTTAATGGCACTTATGGGGGCATCTTTCAAGTGCACAATCTGATTTTGTCGTGTATTTTATGATAAGTATCCTTTAATTATTTGAGCTATGATAGAGTGCACAACCAAACCATGTAGGTGACTATTTTGCTGTGGCACAGCTTATTCGGATTCTTACACCAATTAAAATAAATTCATATCGGCCAACAGAGATGGGATATGCTCCATCGGAAAAAAGAAGAAAGAAGAAATATGCGGAACCACTTGTTTATAAATTTTCTCAACGTCCAAGTCATTTTATCCCACCTTATCCCGCACATTATCAAACATATATACAAATTCTTTTATTTTCTCAACGTATCCATTATCTTCATATTCCTCAAAGTCGCGGCATCCATCAATATCGTATTATGACCCTGTCGCTAAGCTGCCGATCGACTTGGTGGGTTTCGGCATGGCCGATGCATGCATCGTGATTTGATTTGATGGCTGACTTAAAATGCATTGCATCGTTCACAGGGCTCAAATTAAGAATGCATCAGGTATGATTTGAATGTATCACTTGTTGCTTCTGTATATGAATAGAAAAGCTGATGTGAATGGCCTAATATCATGTTTGAGTTGATATAATTTTATATAAAATATAAAATATTATTTGTTTTTAATAGTATATCCTAATTGTCATCATTATTTTCTCATAATTAGTCACATCCTCAATTGTCATATTAGTCTTACATAGATAAAGAAGTCCAAAGACTATAACCCAACCATCCTAATTGCATGTGCAGAACTCATCTGGCCCCATGTAACGTCAACTACTCTGGGTTTATTTAAAAACTAATCTCAAAAGAAATTAGGACTATTTAAAACTAAGATGAAAACTAGAATGAGGATAGAGATAGGGTTGACATCCAACTAACCTTACAACAGGCCATAAAACAAAACAAAGGTATTGCTGTCTCTCATGGAACAATACCGTAAACTAGCTAGACTTTACCACAGAGAAAGATCTTCCTGCTCGACCTTTCATGATGAAAAAGACGTCCGACAAGATTCTGATAAAAAAGGTGAATTAGTTACAATTTTTATCAGATTGGACCACTATGCAAAATTTAACAAATTAAATCTTGATGTTATCGGAGAAAAATATTTTTTTTCATTCTTCTTCAATTATGTAATATGAAAGGATAAAAGAGTATATATTTAATTTAACAAATTTTCAGAGATAAATATATATATATATATATATATATATATATATATATATATTGTTTTTTAATTCACAGACTAAACATTAACTTACCCACCGATCCATCCCGTGCGATCCGACATAGCATCCCGTGTTTTTAAAACATCAGGGCACATAAAACAATGGTGCTGCTCTCTCCAGTACAATTTTTAACAGATCCGACAAGCACATAAAATTTAATAAAATCATAAAGTTCTCAAATAGAGCAATCATATTTAGCTTGGCAGCCAATCCCACGTATGGTTGACTAAAAATCATCATATCCATCCTATAAGATCAGCTTTCAGTTACTATTTTTGTCCTACTATTTTTGTCCTACTGTCACCTCTTGTCCTACATGAAATCCTACGTGGTCGTGCATGACTTAAGGCCCCGTTTGGTACGGGAATACCAAACAGAAATAACCCTTAACCCGGATTAAGGGAGGGAATATTCCTGAAATATTTCCGACCTCAAGCACATTTTCCTATTCTAAGTAATCATTACAAAGTTATTCTCACTCTCCACTCTACTTTTCCCTTATTCTAAGTAATCATTACAAAATTATCCCCGAAACCGGAAATAAAGTCTCTTAACCCGAAATAAAGTTATCATCGTATCAAACGAGCCCTAAAATGTTTCTGCGTCAGAGACCGTGCCTTCAAGCGGTTTCTTTGTCGATCGCCAACCAAATCCACTTCTTCCACCCCCCGCGCTCCTCCGCCCCCTCTCGCCAACCACCTCTCTCTTTTCGCCGCTTCTCCTTCCAGATGCTCCTCTCTCCCCTCTCGCCAACCGCTCCTCTCTCCCCTCTCGCCAACCGCCTCTCTCTCCGCCTCTTCTCTCAATCCCTCCTCTCGGAGGACGATCTGTTTCTCGGAGGACGATAGGGGCAGCGGGCGGCGATTCGACTCGATGGAGACGACACGGGGATGGATTCTAGGCTCTTAGATGCACGGGTTACTTCGCCTGGACATCGATTCGATCGTCTGCGCCGTCCCTCATGGAGGATGATCTCAAGGAGAGCGAGAGATCTGTCGTTGGCTCGAAGAAGGGGTGGGGTCTTGATATTAGAAAAGTGAGTGTTTTGAAGATCTTTTGGCTCGATTTGGGTATTTATTAGAATTTCTTGAGAGGGTTGGCTTTATTAGTGTATGGTAATTGGGGTTTCTTCGAGGATTGTAGAATTAGTTGCAAAATATATTGAAAAGATTGAATTTGATGCCAATTTTTGGGGAATTGGGACCTCTTCTTCATGGAAAAATAATGATATCTTTTGGGAAGTTGCCAAAATAGTTGATCTTGATGGGTTTACGATGGATTGTGATCTGGTTCTTTTTCGCATTGTAAGAACCTCCTCCCCAGCGTGGGGATTATAGGGCTAATGATATGCTATGGAGTCCTTTGAATTATTGCTTTGGGATCTTAGCTAATTTGGTTTCATTAAGAACAGATGATTGGAGATGGGTTCTGGAGGTTTGTGGACATGGCCAGCGGGAGGTACTTGTCGACGATGAAAGATATGGGCCAGAGTCATTCAGAATTTATGTCACCAGCATGGGGATTACATAAAACCCAGCGTGGGGATTGTTATCATGTTCTCAAGACTTTGCCGATGTTAAAGCCCTTCCTTTTGTATGTTCTGGTTGAGATGTACTTCCAATTCTTACTAAATGCCTACTTATTCGAGATAGGTACTTGTAAATGCTTAGCTGGTGTATTTATGATAAGTGATCAACGATAGGTGCGGAAACAGTGGGATTTAGGGTTGCATTGTATTTCTGTCCTTTTTTAAGTGATTACTGTAAACTTTTATTGAATTTGAAGCTCTACTTTGTTGATGTGTATACAAAACTATGGGAGATCATTTTGGCTATTAACTGCAACATGGAAGATTGCATTGTGTTTCAATTATATTCTGAAAAGCTTCTCTTGAAATAATAGTTCAGCCATCATTGTCTGTCCTTAAAAATAGTGGAACTTATGTTTGGACTTTCATCGATATGATGCTTGATTATATGCAGACTTCATGTCTGTATTCTCCCCTTCCCTCTGAGTTTGCAATTTTCATGAGTTGTATGTCATTGGTATAAGTGGATTTGGGAGCCACGATGAACGAGAAGGCGTCTGTTACAAAGAAACTCAATGCCAAGCGTAAAAATGTATTCATTTATTCTTCCGTTGTTGAAATCGGGCGGCATATGGGGATGTTCTTTTTGGTTTTCCTAAATTGCATTTTTGATTAAAAATCATGTCTCCAATGAAATTCGTGTTTTAAAAGATCTCTATTTTCACTGCAACCCTGTAAAAATATCATTAAAATGAAAATCATGAGAATCGGAATATCATTGATGGATGCCGTGCCAAGTCACGTAATTGAAAAATATGAACAAATTTAAACCGTGCCACTGGCATGCCACCGGTGTGGATATATATATATACACGTATGAAACGTACATCGGCACACCCCAGCAATCTAGAGTAATGGATCCTTCCTTGGTCTTCTTCTTCTATTATGCTGCTCCATTTCTCCTTACAGCTCTTATAGTACTCCTTTTCTTCTCCTCCTCCAATACAAAGTACCCCCCATCTGGACCTTTGGCTTTGCCCCTCATCGGCCACCTCCACCTTCTCCGCCAACCCGTCCACCGGACCCTCGCAGCCATCGCCGCCCGTCACGGCCCCCTTCTCCTCCTCCGCTTCGGATCCCGCCCGGTCCTCCTCGCCTCCTCCCCCGCCGCCGCCAAGGAGCTCCTCTCCACCCACGATGCCACATTCGCCAACCGCCCCTTCCTCCTCGCAGGCAAGTACTTCGCCTACGAATATTCCGTTCTGGGCGCCACCCCGAACGGACCTCGGTTGCGCTCCCTCCGCCGCCTCGCATCCCTCGAGCTCCTCTCCTCCACCCGCCTCGTCGCCCTCTCCCCACTCCGATCCCAAGAGGTGCGTCTCCTCCTCCGCGGCCTTCTCCGCCTCCACTCCGGCGAGGAAGAGAAGTTCCAACTCGTGGATGTGAGGTCCAGGGTCTCGGAGACTACGTTCAACATGGTGACGAGGGTGGTGGACGGGAGGAGGTACTACGGCGAGGAGGAAGCTGGGGCCGTGGCTGCCGGGAAGGAAAAGATCAGGTTTAGGAGGATAGTAGATGAGGTGTTCCGAATGATCGGGGAGACGTACCCCGGCGACTTCGTGCCGGCTTGGAGGTGGTTGGGATTAGGTAAGGGGATGAAGAGGAGGATGGAGAGTTTGGGGAAGGAGATGGATGAGTTGTTTCAGGATATGGTGGATGAGAGGAGGAGGGTTGGGAGGTGGAGTTCTAGTGGATCAGACTCGGAGGATCAGGAGAGGAACATGGTCGATTCCATACTAAAGCTTCAAGAGTCAGAGCCAGAGTTCTATGACGATGTGCTCATCAAGGGGATCATCCAGGTAATTAAGCTAATTAAATCTTTATTCTTTTTCTCTTGCAGCTCTTATTATGTTTCTCTTCTTCTTCTTTTTTCCTTTAGGTCATGAGGTCTCGATCATGTTGCATGCATTTTGTAACACGGAAAATGATTCGCGTGGCATGTACATCGCACATGAATGTCTACCGATTAAAACACTTAATCTATCGGTAGAACACTACCGATGAATTAGATGAACTAATAAGTAGACATCTACCGATTAGATGATTCATACATTCAATCGGTATATATATATCGATTGAGTCAACTAATTCATAAGTAGTATTCTACTGATGAATTAATTACTACTGATGAATTAATTGACTCAATCGGTAGATCGGTAGAGGTCTACCGATTGAAGGGCATGTTACATGCCCTTAGCCATGTACCCCAATCGCGACCCTTGTAACACAATTGCTTTGTAGAACATGGTCTTAGCAGGCACTGACTCTACGACCGGAACTATGGAGTGGGCTATGGCTCTTCTACTCAACCATCCTGAAACGCTAGATAAGGCCAGATCGGAGATAGACATGCACGTAGGTTGCAACCGGTTGTTGACTGACTCAGATCTCCCCAAGCTCCAGTATCTCGACAACATCATCAAGGAGACTCTTCGATTGTACCTAGCAGGCCCTCTTTTGATTCCACATGAATCATCGGAGGACTGCGTCGTAGGAGGGTATCATGTTCCTCGCGGCACGATGGCGTTCATAAACGCTTATGCCATCCAAAGAGACCCTGAGCATTGGAGTAGGCCTCAAGAGTTTAAGCCAGAGAGGTTTGACGGTGCAGAGGGGGAGGAGGGGTTCAAGAACATACCCTTTGGCTTCGGAAGGAGAAGATGTCCGGGGGAGGGTTTGGGCATGCGCATGGTGGGCTTGACGTTGGGATCTCTGATCCAATGCTTCGAATGGAAAAGAATCGAAGACGAGGAGATCGACATGACCGAAGGCATCAGCTTCACCATGCCCAAGGCCAGGCCTTTAGAGGCCATGTATAAACCTCGGCAAACCATGATCGATGTTTTATCCCAGCTGTGAGCAATGCCATTATGATTTCATATGCCATTAGACTGTTATTTATGTTGTATGTGGTTTACTATTCAAGAAGGATATATCAATATAAGGGACTCTTAAGTATATATAATTAAGTTTTAAGACGTATGTTTAAATCTTATCCTTCCCTAGTGACCCGTTTCATTCTTATAAGAGAATGTGTGAGAAAACTTTTTTTTTTTTGATGAGTTGAGTCCGAGGGCTAAGTATTACAAACTTACATCAACATCACACGCAGAGATCTAGTATTCTCCTTGGAGGTCCAAACAAGACGGCTAAGTATTACAAACTTCACTACAAAAAAAGATGGATTCGATAGCATGTAAAAAATGCTATGAAAACTATTCAATAGCATAAAAGTGACTGTTATAGCATGCGGTGCTATGAAAAATATCGAATTTTCATAAAACCTATTCAAAGTTATAAATTTATGTCATCTAAAAGTAAAGATAGCACTTTAAAAGACATATGAATATTATAATATGACAACTAATCTAAACTATGAATTATTTTTCATAGCAATATAAAAATGCTATTGATGCTCCGCAAATGACATGAGAGCTTTAACTATAATATTCAAATACTGTTATATATGCTTTCTTATTATAATATCCTAATAACGCTATGTTATACTTATTATAACATGCGGATAAAGTTATGCTTAACTTATTATAATATTATAGTAGTGCGTTGCTTTAGTTATTATAGCAGTCTAATAATACTATGTTTTACTCATCATGACTATTAAATAGTATTATGAAATACACATTATAACATCGAAATAATGCTATGTTTTGTCGGTTATAATAGCGATGTAGTGCTATGATTCAATTATTATAGCATGCAAATAATGTTTTAGGAGACTTATTATAACGTCATAATAGTACTGTTTTTTGGTTATAGTAATTTTTTTATAGTGCTATGAAATGAATCTTAGAGCATTCATATAGTGCTAAGAAATTAATCTTATAGCATTCATAAAGTGCTATGTTGTCATTATTATGTAATTCAAATATTGCTATGCTTTAATTAAAAGAGCATTAAAAAAATGTTATGTTTTCCTTATTAAAGCACCAAATAATGCTATGTTTTTCTTAATATATCATCTGAATAGTGCTAGATATTGCTTTCTATAACACTCACACAGTGCTATGATAACTTTTTATAGGATTCAAATACTGCTATAGTTTGCTTATTATTGTCGAAGAAAAATGTTATATTTTACATAATATAGCATTCAAATAGAGTCATTAATAAATATCAACCTTAAAGATAACATTTTTTGGGTGTTAAGTTTGCTTTATCATAACATTCACAGAGTGCTACTATTGTCAAAATTTAAATTCAATATAATATTTTATAAATGCTATGCTTTTTAATTTTTGGAACATGATATTAATACTATGCTTCGGACCTTCCCCTCCTTCGGGCGCTCGTTGTCGTCGGGCGTCCGCACGCAGCCGGCGACCCACCTCCTTCCCCACTCATGACCCCCTCCTTCCGGACCTTCCCCTCCTTCGGGCGCTCGTCGTCGTCGGGCGTCCGCACGCGGCCGACAACCCACCTCCTTCCTCACCCGTGACTCCCTCCTTTCGGACCTTCCCCTCCTTCCGGCTTTCGTCGTCGTCGTGCGTCCGCACGTGGCCGGCGACCCACCTCCTTCTCCACCCGTGACCCCCTCTTTCCGGACCTTCCCCTCCTTCCGGCGCTCGTCGTCGTCAGGCGTCCGCACGTGGCCAGCGACCCACCTCCTTCCCCACCCGTGACCCCCTCCTTCCGGTGCTCATCGTCGTCGGGCGTCCGCACGTGGCCGGCGACCCACCTCCTTCCCCACCCGTCACCCCCTCCTTCCGGAGGTCGTACTTCCCCTCCTTCCGGCGCTCGTTGTCGTCAGGCGTCCGCACGCGGCCAGCGACCTACCTCCTTCCCCACCCGTGACCCCCTCCTTCCGGACCTTCCCCTCCTTCCGGCACTCGTTGTCGTCAGGCGTCCGCACGCGGCCAGCGACCCACCTCCTTCCCCACCTGTGACCCCCTCCTTCCGATGCTCGTTGTCGTTGGACATCTGCACGCGCCCAGCGACCCACCTCCTTCCCCACCCGTGACCCCCTCCTTCCGAACCTTCCCCTCCTTCTGGCGCTCATCGTCGTCGGGCGTCCGCACGTGGCCGGCGACCCACCTCCTTCCCCACCCGTGACCCCCTCCTTCCTGCGGTCGTACTTCCCCTCCTTCCGGCGCTCATTGTCGTCGGGCGCACGCATGCGGCCAGCGACCCACCTCCTTCCGCACCCGTGACCCCCTCCTTCCGGACCTTCCCCTCCTTCCGGCGCTTGTCGTCGTCGGGCATCCGCACGCGGCCGGTGACCCACCTCCTTCCCCACCCGTGACCTCCTCCTTCCGGCGCTCGTCGTCGTCGGGCATCCGCACGCGGCCGGCCAGCAGGGACTCTATATTAAGACGTTACTCTTAATAGTCATTATTAGTAAGCACTTATAGTCATTATTAGTAAGCACTTGGCCTTTTTGGCTGCTTAAGTAAAGACGTAACTTGGAGTTACGTCTTACTATGTGAAGTATTTGACTGAAGACGTAACTTGGAGTTACGTCTTTATGCTTGGGACTAAAAAATGAAAGGCCACACCAGTGTGGCGCTGATGTGGCCAAACCAGGCATACTTTCGTCAATACTTTCTTCAGAGACATATAATAATATTATTATTTTAAAAAAAATTTCCAAAAAGAAGATAACAATGGAGGATGGTATCCAAGAGCCAGAAGCTTTGGCAGCAGTGGTAAAAGCCATCGTGTGCTGGGAGCGATGGGACGAAGTCCTGGTATCTCTCCGTAGGAGGCTAGGAGCTTCTTAGTTCTTATCACATTGTTTTTTCTTTTCTTTTCTTTTTCCATTTTAAACGGGTAAATGGATGACTCGTCTCGACCCATTTATTCACGGGTCGTAAATGGGTCGACCCGTTTATGATCCGAATCCGATAACATCAAATCTAAATCCGTTTATTTCGGATCGGATCAAGTCGGATTCATATATAGGTCATGATCCGAATTGCTATCCCTACTCACGAGAGCACCATGGGCATAAAATATAGAGTTCTTGGTTGACGTGGGTGGACTCTATTCTATCTCCTATGCGTTTGCTTAATTAATTTCAAAGGTTTAGGGAAGAAAACAATCATATTTTTATTTTTTAAAAAGAAAACGACTATGGTGATTAGGGATGGCAATTTGCCCCGCCCCGACAGGGTCCCGCCCCATCCCGTTCCTAATGGGGCGGGTTCGGGGGACTCTAAACGGGTTCGGAATCGGGTTTGGGGGACATGTGTAAAACCCCGATCGGGGTCGGGGCGGGGTCGGGGAAGGATACCCCGTCCCGCCCTACCCCGATTGTATTTTTTGAGATAATTTAAGTTTGAATTATTATTTAGGACAATATTTTTGAGTTGTTATTGATACAATTCATGTTTGGATCATTTCACAGAGACAAGTTTTATTTGGATTGCTTTTTAATATAATAACTCTTTAGTGTGTTATTAAATATAATGTATTCAATGTGTCAAAAAAATTTAAGACGGGATGGAGGCGAGGTTCAAGTTTACGGGGCGGGATCGGGGTCGGGGTGCGATAACCATCATGGCGGGGTCAGGGTGCTAGGTCGGGGTTGGCGAAGGGGGACCCGTCCCACCCCGCCCCGTTGGCATCCCTGACGGTGATAAAGCAAGTCGATAACCAAGCTGGATACGATGTCATATCCGCTCACTCCAAGTTCAACTATACAGTACCGGGGAACGTACGATTATTCTTGTTTGAATTTTGTGGCTTCCTCCACTTCATATCTTCATATTCATATAGGTTGAAATCGTCAACCCCTTTGAAAATTGAGTACGATACGATGATTAACACACGAAGACATGCTTGGCACAAATTTCAAATGGAAAATGCGATTTATCCTCCATGATTCGCTGTATATCACAAAGAATGTCACAATGCATTAAACCGTAAATCATCCATTCCTACCGTGATCAAATATTATATAACTCTCGCCTCATGCAAAACTTATCAAATGTTGTACCAAAACAAACAAGACATTAAATTAAAAGTTATTTATAAATTATCCATTACATAGTTTATATATATTATTATAAGATATACATCCCGAGCTAAAGCTGTGAGGATGACCATTCCAAACAAGAGGAGGGGAGACCAGAAAAATAAGATAAAAACTTGTCTCTTCTGTCTCAAACAATACAATAGTAGTGTTTCCAAGTTTCAATAAACAAGAGCAATGGATCCACCCTTCTACTACTACTCTGCTCCAATTCTCCTAAGTGCTCTTCTTCTTCTTCTACTCTTCGTCTTCTCCAGTACGAAGAACAAGCTTAGGTACCCACCGTCCGGACCTCTGGCTCTCCCGGTAATCGGCCACCTCTACCTTCTCCGCCAACCCCTCCATCAGAACCTCGCGGCTGTCACCGCCCGTCATGGCCCCCTTCTCCTCCTCCGCATAGGATCTCGCAGGGTCCTCGTTGCCTCTTCTCCCACTGCTGCCGAGGAGCTCCTCTCCACCCACGACGCCGTCTTTGCAAACCGCCCATCCCTCATCGCCGGGAAGTACTTCGCCTACGGCAACACGTCCCTCGGCTCCGCCTCCTACGGCCCTCTGTGGCGCTCCCTCCGCCGCCTAGCATCCGTCGAGCTACTCTCCTCCGCCCGCCTCGCCGCTCTCTCCCCACTCCGCGCCCAAGAGCTCCGCCTCCTCCTCACCCGCCTATTCCGCCTCCACTCGGGCAAGGTATAGAGAATTGAAGCACTCAAGAATTTCTGTGAAACTCATCTATCTGTCTCATTGATAGTGTTGTATATAAATACACAAGTACAGAGCCTATATAAGACAAAAACAAACAAGGTAAAGAACAGAGTATACAACTGTGCTACAGAGGTGCACAGCTACATGTTCTATATTGAGAGATATCACAATCCTGAAAATCATGCTTATTGATTGCTATCTCAAGGATTGTATTTCCTAAAATACTAATCTCCATTGTCATGCCTAATACGCCCCCTCAAGATTGTGCCACCATCAGCGATGCCAATCTTGCTGCGCAGCCATTGAAAACGTTGACGAGATAAAGCCTTGGTCATAAGATCAGCGAGTTGATCATGAGTGTGAACATGCTTAACTTGAATGTGTCCTTTAGTAGCAATATCACGAACAAAATGAAGGTCAATGGCGATATGCTTCATTTTGGTGTGATGAATAGGATTAAGACTCAGCTGTGTAGCCCCTATATTGTCACACAGTAGCATAGGAGCGGATTGTAAGGGAAAGCCCAGTTCACGGAAAAGCGATTGCAACCATGCTGTTTCAGATGCAGCTGCTGCTAAAGCACGGTACTCTGCCTCAGTAGAGGAACGTGCAACTGCTCTTTGCTTTCTTGTTCTCCAAGAGATTGGACTTGAACCAAGAAAGGCAATATAAGCAGAGGTAGAAGTGCGATCATCGCGATTACCCGCCCAGTCAGCATCAGAGTAGACGCGAAGGGTTGGAGGTCCACCCTTGCCAAGGAGAATACCATGATAAATGGTATTTTTCAAATAGCGTAACAAACGCTTTGTTGCTGTCCAGTGAATAGAACTTAGCTTGTGCATGAATTGAGCAAGTTTGTTAACAGCAAAGCTGATGTCCGGACGAGTTAATTGGAGGTACTGTAAAGCACCGATCACCTTGCGGTAGATTGTACTATCAGTCGGTGTCGATCCATCATCAAGATGAAGAGGAACAGATGTAGACAACGGAGTGCATACATCCTTAGCACCATCCATGTGAGTTCTAGTAAGAAGATCTCGTATGTACTTATGCTGCGAGAGAAATAAGCCCGTCGTAGTTGGAATGACCTCTATGCCAAGAAAATAATGCACGCGTCCAAGATCCTTGAGTGAAAATTTAGTACCAAGAAGTCTGATGATTTTTGTAAGAAAGCCATTGTCATTCCCTGTAAGTAGTAGATCATCGACATATACAAGGAAGTAGGCAGTGACATGATCATCCTTGTATATAAATAGTGAAGAATCAGACTTTGAAGGCACAAAATTGAACTCAAGAAGAGTAGTTCGCAGCTGTTGATACCAAGACCTTGGTGCCTGCTTCAAGCCATAAATAGACTTTTGAAGCTTGCAGACATGGTGAGGACGAGAAGGATCAGTGAACCCTTGTGGTTGGGCCATGTAAACAATTTCAGCAAGAGTTCCATGTAAGAATGCATTATTCACATCCATTTGACGAATATCCCAGCCACTCATAATAGCAATAGAGAGTATACTACGTATAGTGGCTGGTTTGATAACAGGACTAAACGTCTCCTTATAGTCTATCCCTTGTCGCTGCGTGAAACCTTTGGCTACAAGACGAGCCTTAAATCTGTCCACGCTGCCATCTGCATGTCGCTTTACTCTGAAAACCCATTTTGACCAAACAATATTGTAGTGAGGGTTGGGAGGTACCAACTCCCAAGTACCATGCTTGACCAAAGCTGTAAACTCATCAGACATAGCTGCTCTCCAAGTGGGATCTTTGAGTGCTTGACCAACGCTTGTTGGCTCAATTGAGGGAGAGAGAGGATGCTTGGTCACCATAAATAACTGCTTCAGACGAAAGATGTTATTCATGGAGCGAGTGGTCATTTGATGAGTACAATTTGGTTGTAACACAGGTTGAGAGGATGGGGAATGCATGAGAGAGTTTGTAAGCTCAGACATAGAAAGATGCTGAGAACCTGAGGGATTATGTGGAGACATAGTGCCAAGGCTATCATTAGGCAATGAAGGTTGAGTAGGAGAAGAGATATTACCTCCAGGGGGAGAAGTTGAGGGCACCCGTGATGGGAAAATCAGCACAGGAGCCTGATCTGCCAATGGTGGAGTGTTGTGAGTCCCACTTGATGAAGACAATGAAGAACCTGATTCTCTTTGTGCTTCAGAATTGATTGAAGTATAAGGAAAATTATGTTCTTCAAAGGTGACTTGCCGAGAGGTGTACAATTTGTTGGAAACTAAATCAAGGCAAAGATATGCACTTTGAGTAGTTGAATATCCTACAAAAAGACACGGGCTGGATTTGGGCTGCAACTTGGTCGAATTGTAAGGCTGCAACCAGGGGAAGCATAGGCATCCAAAGGTCCTAAGCTTCAAGTAGTTAGGTGTATGGCCAAATAATGCTTCAAAAGGAGATTTTGAGTTTAGTAAAAGGGTAGGCATGCGGTTGATAAGAAAAACAGCAGCTCGAAAAGCATATGACCAAAACTGAAGTGGTAAAGAAGCAGTGCGGAGAAGAGTGAGACCTGTCTCAACGACATGACGGTGTCTCCGTTCTGCTACTCCATTTTGTTGGGGGGTATGAGGAGCTGTGGTGTAATGACTGATGCCATGAGTTTGAAGATACGATGTGAGGGCTAAGAATTCGCCTCCATTGTCCGAGTATAAGCTCTTAATTTTTCGGTTAAATCGATTTTCAACTACAGACTTGAATTGGGGAAAAATAGTGGCAACATCAGATTTTTGTTTGAGAGGAAACCACCACACATACTTTGTATAATGATCAATGAATATAATATAATATTTATATCCATCAACGGAAAGAGTTTGTGAAGGTCCCCACACATCAGTGTAAATCAAGTCTAAAGGAAAATGACTCTGCATGCTCGAGTCATGAAAGGGTAATTTATGAGCTTTATGGCAATGACAAGGAGTACATGAAGAAGTAGCATTAATTTTGGCTACAGGAAGTTCAAATTTACGAACAAGATGTTTGACAGTCTTGGAGGAAGGATGACCAAGCCTTCTATGCCAACCATCAAGGGAAGTACGCTCGTGCACACAGGCCACCATCGTAGGATTAGACTCACGGACTGAAATAGGCAAAGGGTACACCCCATTTTCACATTCCCCTTGAAGCAATATCTCCCCCGTTCTCTGATCCTTCACCAAAAAATGAGATG
This sequence comes from Narthecium ossifragum, assembly GCA_963920575.1. Taxonomy (NCBI): domain Eukaryota; kingdom Viridiplantae; phylum Streptophyta; class Magnoliopsida; order Dioscoreales; family Nartheciaceae; genus Narthecium; species Narthecium ossifragum. Next base: position 1,935,083 of record OY986973.1, read on the forward strand.
GGTGAAACTCAAGGAACACATTATTTGATTTAGTGAAATGATGGACAGAAATAAGATTCTTGTGTATAGAGGGAACACAAAGAGTATCTTGCAAATGGAAAATACGAGAGGGTGAATGAAGAGCTAAAGATCCAACATGAGAGACATACAAACCTGATCCATCACCTATAACCACCTCATCAGTGCCATCGTATTCCGAGTGAATGGTCAAGTTGGATAAATCTGAGGTTATATTGTGGGAGGCAGCACTGTCAACAAGCCATTTTTTCTGAGGTTTGGAAGCAGAAGCGCAATTAGCTTGAACTTCTGTCGAAGTGAAGTTGCGACATTGCTTTGCAGAATGGCCTTTCTGGTCACACAATTGACAGAACAAGTTGCTTTTGAACTTGTTGTTAGAGTTCTTCCAGTTTTTGGAACTTTGAGATGAGAAATTACCGCTTTTCTTCTTAGTGTTCTTCGAGTACCCAGAAGAAGATTTCTGAGTATAGTTTGCAGTGGCAACAAGGTTGACCGATGCAAGGTCCATGCGCTTTAAATAACTCTCATGACTAATCAAGAGATCATGTAACTCTTCAAAACTGAGAGATTTTTCTCTAACCCTGATAGGAGCCACAATATCCTTGAACTCTGTTCCCAAGCCATTGAGAATGTAGAGAGTTAAGTCATCATCACTCACAGGTGAGTCAATGATAGCTAATTCATCAGCTATCAATTTGGCGGTATTGAGGTAATCAGTGACAGAACGTGATTTCCTCCCTAATAATGTGAGCTCTTCCTTCAGTTGCATAACTCTAGTACGCGATCTGCTAGCATACATACGAGCCAACTTGGTCCAGGCTGCATGAGAAGTCTTGCAAGTTGCAATAAGTGGAAGTATTGCATCAGAGACCGCAGCAAAAATGCCATGTAAGACTAACTTGTCTTGCCGGTACCAGAAGGTGTAGGCGGGATCGATGGTTCCCTGCGAACCTGTAGAAGAAGCTTTTGGAGGGCACATGGTGGTACCATCCACAAACCCAAGAAGATCATAGCCAATGAGAAGTGTCTCAAAGGTAGAGCTCCACGATGGGTAATTGGAGGGAGTGAGTTTCATGGGCAATTGAGTGGTATGCAGGGAAATAAGGGGTTGGGATTTATCTGAACCATGGAGGGTATGGACAATGGGAATGTGAGAAGACACTTCAGATTCAGACGTCATAGAGGAAGATGGTTTTTCTCATTAGAGAATGAAAAAACTCTGATACCATATAGAGAATTGAAGCGCTCAAGAATTTCTGTGAAACTCATCTATCTGTCTCATTGATAGTGTTGTATATAAATACACAAGTACAGAGTCTATATAAGACAAAAACAAACAAGGTAAAGAACAGAGTATACAACTGTGCTACAGAGGTGCACAGCTACATGTTCTATATTGAGAGATATCACAATCCTGAAAATCATGCTTATTGATTGCTATCTCAAGGATTGTATTTCCTAAAATACTAATCTCCATTGTCATGCCTAATACGAGGAAGAGGAGTTCCAACTCGTGGATGTGAGGTCGAGGCTGTCGGAGGCCACGTTCAACGTGGTGACGAGGGTGCTGGACGGGAGGAGGTACTACGGCGAGGAGGAAGCCGGGGTCGTGGCTGCCGGGAAGGGGGAGATCAGGTTTAGGAGGATAGTGGAGGAAGTGTTCGAGATGGCCGGAGCGGCGTGCGCCGAGGACTTCTTGCCGGCCTTGGGGTGGTTGGGGTTCGGCAAGCATATGAGGAGCAGGATGGAGAGGTTAGGGAAGGAGATGGACGAGCTGTTCCAGGAGATGGTGGATGAGAGGAGGAGGGCTGGGAGCTGGAGAAGTGGGGATCCCGAGGATGAGAGGAACATGATAGATGCCATGCTAAAGCTTCAAGATTTGGAACCAGATTACTACACCGACGACCTCATCAAGGGGATGATCCTGGTAATCTCTTTTATCTTATTTGAAGCTCTATCCATATTATGATATTAATTAAGATGGCTCTCTGCTGATAGAGTTGTATAACGGTGCTCAACGATTTATGCTGTGCAGAGCATTATAGCTGGGGGCACTGACACTACAACTGGAACTATGGAATGGGCAATGGCTCTTCTGCTAAACCATCCCGAAGCTTTGGAGAAGGCAAGATTAGAGATAGACAAGCTCGTCGGCTGCGACTGATTGTTGACTGATTCAGATCTCCCCAAGCTCCAATATCTCAACAGCATCATCAAGGAGACCCTCCGGTTGTACCCGGCCGGCCCTCTTCTAATTTCGCATGAGTCATCCGAGGATAGTGTCATAGGAGGGTACCACGTTCCTCGCGGCACGATGGCGCTCGTCAATGCTTATGCCATCCAGAGGGACCCCAAGCATTGGACCAACCCTGAAGAATTTAAGCCAGAGAGGTTTGATGGCGGAGAAGTAGTGGAGGGGTTCAAGAACATACCCTTTGGCTTCGGAAGGAGAAGATGTCCGGGAGAAGGTTTTGCCATGCGCCTGATGGGGTTGACGTTGGGAGCTCTCATCCAATGCTTCGAGTGGAAAAGGATTGGAGAGGAGGAGGTCGACATGACCGAAGGCAGTGGCATCACCATGCCCAAGGCCAGGCCTTTAGAGGCAATGTATAAACCCCGGCAGGTCATGATCAACGTTCTATCTCAGCTATGAGTAATGAAACTATATATAATGTTATATGCTGTTCATGTTGGTGTATATGTCTACGATAGATTCGTGTAATGATTTGGTGTTAATGATGGGCCTTTATGGGTTAACAAGGAAACATTAACTTAGTGACTCGTTATCTTAAATTTTTATACAAGTCTCTCATGTCATTTCCATGTAGAATGTCAATTTACTAGGTTCTGTCTGATTTGATACATCGAGAGTGCTTTAACGATCATGTGATGAATGCATTAGAAGAAATGGTCAATTTGAATGTTTCTACTGATGCATGAAAATCCTTAACGACTGATGCACTCTTCTACTTTTAGCATTTATGAGGGTGTATGGGTTGATGTACCCTCACCAACCAAACATAGGATTACATTGATTGTTATATTAGGCGGTGCATATACCAGTCAATACAGCCCAACCAAATACACCCTAGGTGAGTCCAGTGTCATATGTCACGAGTAATCACCCACTACCCCTAACCATCCACCCCCTCTACCCTCTCTCATCCTTTTTTTATGACTTAGCTGTCATATGCCCCCTCTCTCCTCCTCTCTCTATGACTCGATCATATTATGTAGGAAAATATATGATTCAGAATGTGAGTCATAAAATCTGATTTTATATAATAGATAGCGTATCATTAACATAAAGGGGCATTAAAGTTTAGTTGGGGGCTTTGGGCCGAATGACGTGTCTCGAACTGGAGCTCACTAAAGTTTAGTTTGGGCGCTTTGGGCTTTGTGCTCTAGAACTTGCTCGATTGGTTGCTTGTGCAGAACTCATCTGCCCCCTGTAAGTCTGTAACGTCAACTACTGGTCAATCTAAAAACTAATCTCAAAAGAAATTAGGACTACTTAAAACTAAGATGAAATTGGATCAATTTAAAATCAGAATGAGGATAGAGATAGAGTTGACATCCAACTATCCTTAGGATAGAGATAGAGTTGACATCCATGTTAGGATCTAGAAGGGAGAGAGAAGAAGAATGCACGGATACAAGTTTTTACGTGATTCATCTCAGAATAGGGCTACGTCCACGGAGTCGCTGGAGGTTTTTTATTATCTCAGAGGCAAAGAGCCAAATTAAAAGATAAAATGACGGCCGCCCATATACACCCTCATATCCTAGGGTTTCGACACATAGGGTATAGAAAATTACATAAACTACCCCTATCAACAGATCTCAAATCCGTTTTTTGTTCCGGAGACGCTGCCCTGGACCCCGTCAGCTCTGCGTAGTGCATCATGGTCGGGTCCGGAACGATCAGGCTCCACAAACTCAACAATTCTCCTACTTGGAGACTGATTTAAAGGAACATGCTTCAGTCAGCTTCATTTGCTTCTAAAAAAAACAAACACTCATAGCCACTCATGCCTCCAACTTCAAGCTTGAAGACCAAGAGAAACTGAACAGGTGTTCAGCTTCTCTATCGTAACCATCTTGGTTAACATATCTGCAGGATTTTCACTAGTGTGGATCTTCTCAAGAACAACTTTTCCATCTTCCAGAAGTGATTGTATGAAATGATACCTGATGTCAATATGCTTCGTTCTAGCATGATATACTGAATTCTTTGCAAGATGAATTGCACTCTGACTATCACTGTATAGTCTACAATCAACTTGCTCTTTACCTAACTCTTTCATGAAAGTCTGAAGCCATATCATCACCTTGTAAGCCTCTGTCATTGTTGTATACTCAGCTTCTGTTGTTGAAAGAGAAACTATTATCGAGGAGGACCAGCGTACACCTTCCTAAGTTTTTTTTTTGTTTGAAAAATTAGCCTTTTGTTTTTTTTTTGGAAAAATTAAGCCCGAAGGGTATTAGGGTATTAGGCTACTAGTGGATGGGGGCCAGTCTCTGTGAACCGTACCCTTATTACACCAAAAGCAACTCAACTGTCCTCATGCGATTCCCCAGGACATTCTTTTGATGCAAACAAACAATGTGGAATCTTGAGCTTTAAGAGCGGGCGGAGGCGATTGTCTGGTTGCGAAGATGTCGACCGCGGCTAGCGACGGGAGGATGGTTGGAGATGGCCGCCTCCAGCATTACATGCGAATGATGCGCTGGTTGTGAGGTGAGCGTTGGTTCCTCTCTACAATGGATTTCTATACGGTATGTAGCTAATAATACCGTCTTTTACATGACAACTTCGTTGAAATTTCTCCTCTGGTCCCTACCAGAGATGTGGAGTCTTTATTTAATGCAAGAAAATGTGGAACAAATATCCTTGGCATTAGTTCGCTGCTAGCCCTAATCCTTCATGTTCAATTACCAAATTATACTGCCCTTGACTACTCGTCCTAATTTTCCTAAAAATAAATGGAAACCAAAACAAGCTGTACATTTTCCCAACCTATTAATCATAATTTCTGTGAGACCATGAATATAAAATGTATAAAATCATTTTCACCTATCAGTTTAAGGGTATGTTTGGTAATTTCCTGTATTAATTTAATCCCATTCTTATTCATAAAAAATTAGTATTCACGTCCGAGACGTCGATAACTCATGTTAATTAATTGATAAGTCAACATTCTATATCATAAAATATATAATTTTATTCTCCTAAGTTAGGTAATTTTGTTTTATTATATATATATAGCTTGATAGCCCTACAAACACTTTTCTTCTTTGAACTTTCCACACTCTCTTTGAGATCTTGAGAGAGAATGAGAGGACTTCCAAGTCCACAGCCAGTTAGGTAAATTTGTTTTATTATATATATATATATATATATATATATATATATATATATAGCTTTATAGCCCTACAAATACTTTTCTTCTTTGAACTTTCCACACTCTCTCTTGAGATCTTGAGAGAGAATGAGAGGACTTCCAAGTCCACAGCCATGTCCTTCCCAGAAACAACCAAAGTATTTATCCCCCTTTCTTCTTCACATCATACGTACAAGCTAGGAGAGAGAGATAAGCATAGACACCAAGAAGATAAGCATATAGCTTGATAGCCCTACAAATACTTTTCTTCTTTGAACTTTCCACACTCTCTCTTGAGATCTTGAAAGAGAATGAGAGGACTTCCAAGTCCACAGCCATATCCTTCCCAGAAACAACCAAAGTATTTATCCCCCTTTCTTCTTCACATCATACATACAAGCTAGGAGAGAGAGATAAGCATAGACACCAAGAAGAGAAGGGAGGAGAGAGAAGAGATCAAGAGAGAGCTTCAATTCACTAGTCAAGAGAGAGAATGAGAGGACTTCCAAGTCCACAGCCATATGCTTCCCAGAAACAACCAAAGTATTTATCTCCCTTTCTTCTTCACATCATACATACAAGCTAGGAGAGAGAGATAAGCATAGACACCAAGAAGAGAAGGGAGAGAGAGAAGAGATCAAGAGAGAGATTCAATTCACTAGCCATGGCTAACTCAGCTGTCAAGCCTCTCAGCTTCTGGCAAATCCTCAACCCATGTGTCCTTCCCCCCCTCTTCCTCATCTCCTTCCTCTTTGGCTCCGACACCAGCTACTACTCTGTCCCTTCTGAAAGAAAAGAACTTATTAAGTAAATCAATAATTAAAAACACAATTGACTGTTAGGATCTAGAAGGGAGAGAGAAGAAGAATGCACGGACACAAATTTTTACGTGGTTCACGCCAGAATATGACTACGTCTACGGAGTCGCTGGAGGTTTTTCACTATCTCAGAGGCAAAAAGCCAAATTACAAGATACAATGACGGCCGTCCATATACACCCTCATATCCTAGGGTTTCGACACATAGGGTATAGAAAATTATATAAACTACCCCTATCAACATATCTCAAATCCGTTTTTTTGTTGCCGAGGCGCTGTCCCGGACCCCATCAGCTCTGCGTAATGCGTCATGGTCGGGTCCGGAACGATTAGGCTCCACAAACTCAACAATCCAACTAACCTTACAACATGCTATAAAACAAAGGTATTACTATCTCTCATCCAACAATACTGTAAACTGGCTAGACTTTGCCACAAAGAAAGCTCATCCTGCTCGACCTTTCATGATGAACAATATTCTGATAAAAAAGGTGAATTAGTTTCAATTTTTATCAGATTGGACCACTATGCAAAATTTAACAAAACCTTGAAGTTATCAGAGAAAAATATTTTTTGTTCTTCTTCAATTGTGTAATATGAAAGAATAAAAGAGTATATATATAATTTAACAAATTTTCAGAGATAAAAATATATATAAATTCTTTTTTTTTAATTCACAGACCAAACATTAACTTACCCACCGATCCATCCCGTGCGATCCAACATAAGACCCCGTGTTTTTAAAACATCAGGCCACATAAAACAATGGTGCTGCTCCATCCAGTACAATTTTTAACAGATTCGACAACTACGTAAAATTTAATAAAATCATGAAGTTCATCGGCAGTGAGGTACCGATGATATCTAGGCAATCATGTGGCAGCCAATCCCACATATGGTTGACTAAAAATTATCATATATATATGAAAAATGATTTGTGTACATGCCCACGTGATGTGGACGTGGCATGCACATTACAAATGATTGAATCGGTAGTGAGGTACAAATTCAACCAACTAGTCCATCAGCAGTGAGGTACCGATGGACTAGATGAAAGATTCGGTACCTCACTAACGATGTATGGCATGTGTATTGTCACGCCCTAACCCAGAAAACCCATCCAGATCAGGGAGTGAGCCACCTAAACCTGTTTACATCATCAATTGACGCAAAAACAATATAATTGCTATAAATTTAAACCATCAAGTCCTCCAGTTCATAAAAAAATTGACATAATCTCATCTATAATTATAGCACAAGGAACCTGTACATTTTACAATCTCAAGTTCAACATCATTACATTCCTCAAAGTGTATCTTAAAATATATTACAACATTTCTCAAATACAACTGAATTAATAATCATACATTTTTGTCCTCGGATATATCAGATTATACATTGATGTTTGAAACTATAAATTGTCTGCAGAAGAACTCCTAGAAACTCCAAGTCCGCGATCACCTCGAGAATAGCGCACCAACACCCAGAAGATCACCTGAAAGGAAAGGACTGCATCGACCTGCATCGCCGATGCAGCCCAGGTAGGAGTGAGCAACAAAACTCAGTAGGGTTCTACGCTATCCTACGTCACACTGAAGGGAGGAAAACAACAACTGTGTTGTCTCTCCGCCTAAGTCTAAGGAATGTCAAGGGTCCCATAACCCTATCGATGTCCCAAGGGCTCCCGTCATGAACCTCTCTCTTGAACATGTTACCAAGATCACCCTAAGCACCAACATGGGAACGGTACCATGCGGGATCACCCTTACCCAAGAACAAACGAGAGGAAACAAAGACTCCGGGCTCCTGTCCAGGTACCACCCTGCCCAGTCATACCATCTCTCGCGGGGACACACATGTCAGGGAACGCATCGACATCCATCCTTAGCACTTGTTCTTGGAGAAACAACATGACCTCTAAACCTCAACAACAATATTCCAGTCCAACTACCTAATAATCCTCGAATAATGTCAAACAAAATCATTGATGACAATCACGTCCTAATCCTCGACTACCCCAAACCCCGGTCCTAGGGCTAGATCCGGGCTACTCGAGAACCCCGGATCGGCGATCGAAACCATTGCCTACCACCTAGCCTGATGCCTCTAATGCAAGCAAAATGCATGCAATGCTCACGCGCACATTTAATAGATCAGGACATGCAACAATATGTCATACATAATACAAGGCTAGGCATAGCCTACAGCTCGCCAAGGGGTAAACATGCATAAAGCAGATAAAGGTCTAAACTACAATAATCCAACATTATAACGACGCCCACGGACCGTAAACACGCAACAACACATTTAATCGAAATTTTGGCATTACGACGACGTCCACAACTATCAACCGTAATTTCTACAACGGTGTACAACCCCGACCACACAATCATCAATCAACAGCAAATATAATAAACAACACTAGGGCACAGCTTCACCCCATTCAATTATCTAAACATCCCAAGGGGCATAACTCCCTTGGTTCAACCACGAAGTGGTAAAGAGCATACTGTCAGCCCACTTATTCTATGCAATTAAATACACACATAAATTTAACAAGATTAACAATAATTGCGAGAAAAGATAATATTTGCATGATTGAAACCCAGAGCTACACATGCTTAAAACTCAACATAAATCCCTCATAATTACCCTAGAATTCATATACATGACATCTAACAACCTTAGCAATCTACTACGAGAAGACCGAAGCAAATAGATCAAGAAAAACTCTATTTTCGGCCAAAAACCCAAGCTTTTATCAAAGATTCAGTTTCGTCGCAGATCAGGGAACAATTCATAATAAATCGTACAAAAATCCAAAAATTATGAAATGAGCGTCAATTGAAAGTAGATTCGATGATCTACAACTTTGATCTTGATAATCAAACGAGATCATGCATGTACGAGCCCAGATCTGAGCTAGAACAACTCAGCTAGTAGAAAAACAGAGCTTCGGTAAAATCCGGGAAAAACTTCCAAAAATCCGGATAAAACCCATATCAAATTTCATGAAGCTTCAATCAATTACTAAGCATGCATCAAGGGACTAATTAGAACATAGGAATCCACTAACAAGCTAATTCCTGGATTTCTACATTAAACCCTAGTTAGAGGCGATGAAATCTTATCAATTCGACGTCCAAACGACATCGAATTGGAAATCAAACTTGGACAAACATATATTAGCATACTAGGAACATGCAGCCCAAGAATCGTATCTAATTGATGTCTAATTTCAACATATTTTATTAATCAATTTATTAATCTTTGTTTTGCAGCAGTTTAGAAAACAATTCACTAAAAATCGTATATAAATCAAAAAATCACGAAACCAGCGGCAATCAAAAGAGAACTCAATGATCACAACTTTCATCTTGAAAGTTTCACGAGATCATACTCACACAGCTCACAAATCGAGCTTGAACGCGACTGTTCATCGAAGAACAGAGATACGATAAAATCCGGGAATAAATGCTTAGAAAACCCAATTAAATCACAACCAAATCCTAAGAACATCTACCAGATGAAGAACATGCATCATTGATCAATCTACAAGAGAAGCAATCAAAGACCTAGGTAGAAGCCCTACCAGAAAACACAATCCAAGCTTAATCCGGCTAAAGATCACCTCCTCCATCGTCGTCATCGCCGCTGGCTTGCCGGAGATCACCGAAGTCCGCCGGGAGCCATCCGACGTCGGGTACCATTCGCGACGGGAAGAGAAAGAGAGGGGGAGGGCGTCGGATCCGAGAGGAAGAAAGGTTCCGCATGTAGAGAGAGGTGAGGACGAGCTCGGAGAGGAGTGGCGGTGGACTACGGCGGAGAAGAAGCTCCGGAGAAGGGAGATCGGCGGGAAGGATCTCGGATCTGGGGTTCTCGGGAGAGAGACAGAGAGCTCGAGGGAGGGAGGTTCTAGCCGGATCTGAGGAGAGGGAGCTCGAGGGAGAACGGCGGCCGGCGACGGTGGCGAAGGAGCTCCGGAGATGGGAGACGGCCGGCGCGGTTGTGAGCGGGGAAGAAGAAAGGAGAAGGAGAGAGGTCGGGCACGGGAGAGAAAGAAGGGAACAGAGAGAGAGAGAAATAGGGTTTAGTAGCTTAAGTGGCTAAACCGACCACATCTAGCCAGTTTTATCGGACCGAGTCCGATTAAACCCCAAATTGCGATATCTCTTCGCAATCTCGTCCGGATCTGCCAATCCCGAACGCTCCTACTGGATCTATTCAATCACGTACATCAATCAAGGCCGTGTGTGCACTATGCGGGTGTGAAACTGACCGCCAATGCATAATTTACCAAATTGCCCTTGGGGTCCAAAAACAGCGATGCGATCAACCGATCGCAATCCAAGGCCAACTGGGCCAAAACCAACCAAGCCAAACCCCGACCCAATGCGGTCGGACCGGGTTGGAGGAACAGGTCCTCACATGTATTGGCATGTGTAATAAACATGCTATGGCGCAGGATAAACATGAACCTCTCTATGGGAGAGACAACCAGATTTCTCAAGGGGAGAAACAAAAAAAAACCCTAATTTTCATTCATTATCAAAACTGTCTCTTACAAACCCTAGACCTCCTTTTATATGTTTAAGGAGAGACCAACTCATACATGGACTCCAACATGACTTAACTTAATCCAAGTAGCTAAACCCGGAATTCAAATAGGAGAAAACCGACTAGAAATAGGAAATTTGCTAAAAAAGGAAAGACCGAACAAACTACCTAAAAAGGAAAGTTTTTCACTAAAACTGAATTTTAAGCCAAAAGAAAAGGAATTTGGAGATTCGGAGGTCAAGGTCATGGAGAGATCTTCAATCTCCGATGAATCTTGACGGGCTCGTCGAGCCGGTCGTTTCGACTGGTCGCACGCCCCGATCGGACATCGTGGTCGAAAGTTATGCCCATCCGACGGTCGGAGTCGTATGGAGATCTGAGTCGGACGGATGGAGTCTCCATCCGAACGCGCCCGGATTGCCTCCAGAGCTGTTTCGGATCGGACTCGGACGAGTCCGATCCGGGCTTGGTCCTGCATCATGCTATATATTAATTGGTAGTGAGATATCGATTGGTTAATTAGTCCATCAGTACCTCACTACCGATGGACTAGATGAAAGATTTGGTATTTAACTACTGATATCTGGCATGTGTATTACACATGTCATACATCGGTAGCGAAGTACCGATTGGTTGATCTAGTCCATCGGTACCTCACTACCGATGGATTAGATGGTTGAATAACGATTCAAGCCCGTTGTAGTCATGGCATGCACACAAATCAGTGCTCTATATACATATATATATCATCCTTATAGGACAGGATGGTTAAAAACTAACCATCCTGTTGTCCTACGTGGCTGGAGAATGTCCTAGATGGAGGGTTGGGGGTTACCCAATCGGTTGTTGGCAGGGGCACAACTAGTATATATATATATATATATGATACATCAGCACACCCCAGCAATCTAGAGTAATGGATCCTTCCTTGCTCTTCATCTTCTATTATGCTGCTCCATTTCTCCTTACAGCTCTTATAGTACTCTTTTTCTTCTCCTCCTCCAATACAAAGTACCCACCATCTGGACCTTTGGCTTTGCCCCTCATCGGCCACCTCCACCTTCTCCGCCAACCCGTCCACCAGAGCCTCGCAGCCATCGCCGCCCGTCACGGCCCCCTTCTCCTCCTCCGCTTCGGATCCCGCCCGGTCCTCCTCGCCTCTTCCCCCGCCGCCGCCAAGGGGCTCCTCTCCACCCACGATGCCACATTCGCCTGTTGGAACTAATCCTGCGTGGCTACAACTGGATCTGGCTCCTGGCTGGGCAGTTCGAGGCCCACGATCAAGGCAAAGATGGTGCATGGCTATTGACAGCAAAGGAGATCCAAATCTGTTTTTTTTGGTTAAATAGATCTGCTGTATTTTGCTAATTAGGATGAATGATTTGTTGCTGTAACAGAATCCTTAATTGTAGGTTCCTCCGGCTATTTTAAGGCCAAAGAAACAATGGAATAAGCAACACAGTAGTTGCCAGAAACTCTCTTCCTCCTCTGCTTCTTCAAGAACTCTGTTTTTCCACCTTCATCTCTGTTTTCCAGCCTTCATCGCCAACCGCCCCTTCCTCCTCGCAGGCAAGTACTTCGCCTACGAATATTCCGTTATGGGCGTCACCCCGAACGGCCCTCGTTGGCGCTCCCTTCGCCGCCTCGCATCCCTCGAGCTCCTCTCCTCCACCCGCCTCGTCGCCCTCTCCCCACTCCGATCCCAAGAGGTGCGCCTCCTCCTCCGCGGCCTTTTCCGCCTCCACTCTGGCGAGGAAGAGGAGTTCCAACTCGTGGATGTGAGGTCGAGGGTCTCGGAGACCACGTTCAACATGGTGACGAGGGTGGTGGACGGGAGGAGGTACTACGGCGGGGAGGAAGCTGGGGCTGTGGCTGCCGGGAAGGAAAATATCATGTTTAGGAGGATAGTGGAGGAGGTGTTCCGGATGATCGGGGAGACGTACCCCGGCGACTTCGTGCCGGCTTGGAGGTGGTTGGGATTAGGTAAGGGGATGAAGAGGAGGATGGAGAGGTTGGGGAAGGAGATGGATGAGTTGTTTCAGGAGATGGTGGATGAGAGGAGAAGAAGAGCTAGCCAAGGGGAAGAGGAGGAGGAGGAGGAGAGAACCATGATAGATGCCATACTAAAGCTTCAAGAGTCAGAGCCAGAGTTCTATGACGATAAGCTCATCAAGGGGATCATCCAGGTAATTAAGTTAATTAAATCTATGAAAGCTATTCAATAGCATAAAAGTGACTGTTATAGCATGTGATGCTATGAAAAATATCGAATTTTAACACCTTTTCAAAGTTATAAATTTATGTCATCTAAAAGTAAAGATAGCACTTTAAAAGACATCTGAATATTATAATATGACAACTAATCTAAGCTATGAATTATTTTTCATAGCAATATGAAAATGCTATTGATGCTCCGCAAATGACATGAGAGTTTTAACTATAATATTCAAATACTGTTATGCTTTTTTATTATAATATCCTAATAACGCTATGTTATACTTATTATAACATGCGGATAAAGCTATGCTTAACTTATTATAATATTGCAGTAGTGTGTTGCTTTAGTTATTATAGCAGTCTAATAATACTATGTTTTACTCTCATCATGACTATTAAATAGTATTATGAAATACACATTATAACATCGAAATAATGCTATGTTTTGTCGGTTATAACAACAATGTAGTGTTATGATTCACTTATTACAGCATGCAAATAATGTTTTAGGAGACTTATTATAGCATCATAATAGTACTGTTTTTTGCTTATTGTAATTTTTTAATAGTGCTATGAAATGAATCTTAGAGCATTCATATAGTGCTAGGAAATTAATCTTATAGCAATCATATAGTGCTATGTTTTACTTATTATGTAATTCAAATATTGCTATGCTTTAATTAAAAGAGCATTCAAAAAATGTTATCTTTTCTTTATTAAAGCATCCAAATAGTGCTATATTTTTCTTAATATATCATTTGAAATAATGCTATGTTTTGTCGGTTATAACAACGATGTAGTGTTATGATTCACTTATTACAGCATGCAAATAATGTTTTAGGAGACTTATTATAACGTCATAATAGTACTGTTTTTTGCTTATTGTAATTTTTTAATAGTGCTATGAAATGAATCTTAGAGCATTCATATAGTGCTAAGAAATTAATCTTATAGCATTCATATAGTGCTATGTTTTACTTATTATGTAATTCAAATATTGCTATGCTTTAATTAAAAGAGCATTCAAAAAATGTTATGTTTTCCTTATTAAAGCATCCAAATAGTGCTATATTTTTCTTAATATATCATCTGAATAGTGCTAGATATTGCTTTCTATAACACTCGCACAGTGCTATGATAACTTTTTATAGGATTCAAATACTGCTATAGTTTGCTTATTATTGTCGGAGAAAAATGTTATATTTTACATAATATAGCATTCAAATAGAGTCATTAATAAATATCAACCTCAAAGATAACATTTTTTTAGTGTTAAGTTTGCTTTATCATAACATTCACAGAGTGTTATTATTGTCAAAATTTAAATTCAAAATAATATTTTATAAATGCTATGCTTTTTAATTTTTGGAACATGATATTAATACTATGCTTGGGACCTTCCCCTCCTTCCGGCGCTCGTCGTCGTCGGGTGTCCGCACGCGGCCGGCGACCCACCTCCTTCCCCACCCGTGACCCCCTCCTTCTGGCGGTCGTACTTCCCCTCCTTCCAGCGCTCGTTGTCGTCGGACATCCGCACGCGCCTAGCGACCCACCTCCTTCCCCACCCGTGACCCCCTCCTTCTAACGGTCGTTTGGCACAGGGAAAGTTATTGTTGGCGCGGACGAATAGGAAGGAGTCCTATTTTGAGTCAAATTGTGGTCATGGTTATCTTAAGCAAGGCAAACTCAAGATAGAGTCCAGCTATGTTTGGAAACGTAGTGTTGTGCTTATCCAAGACCTAGATATGGATGAAAGCCAGGACTTTGAGTAGGACTTCTTAGGTGTGGCTTGTTGGAGTAAGCCAAGGACTATTCCTCTATATAAGGAGTAGGCCGGCCAAGGTGTTGGGGGATCTAGGCTTTGGCTAGGGTTTGGGAGGTTCCTTATTGAGAGATCTTTGTACCTTGAGAGGGAGAGAGAGTTGTGAGGGATTCTCTTGTAAAGATCGTTGGATCAATAAAGGAAGAGGGTCATCCCCTTTGCCATAATCATAGGTCCTTCATCCTTGGTGTGCTTTTGTGCAAAAAGGAGAAGAAGACGCAGGAAAAGGCTGGTCAAGGACGGACTTTGCTGCACCAAACATCTTCAAGGCGCGGGTCTTGAAGTGGACAAGAAGCTAGCACCCAACGCGTGGAGCAAGGAGCGGAAGGTTCTTGGCACCGGCATCAGGTAACTCTAAACCCACGCCAAGCTCAACTATAGAGTACCGTGGAACGTACGATTATTCTTGTTTGAATTTTGTGGCTTCCTCCACTTCATATTCATATAGGTTGAAATCGTCAACCCCTTTGAAAATTGAGTACGATATGATGATTAACTTTAATAAACACGAAGACATGCTTGGCACAAATTTCAAATGGAAAATGCGATTTATCCTCCATGATTCGCTGTATATCACAAAGAATGTCACAATGCATTAAACCGTAAATCATCCATTCCTACCGTGATCAAATATTATATAACTCTCGCCTCGTGCAAAACTTATCAAATGTTGTACAAAACAAACAAGACATTGAATTAAAAGTTATTTATAAATTATCTATTACATAGTTTATATATATTATTATAAGATATACATCCCGAGCTAAAGCTGTGAGGATGACCATTCCAAACAAGAGGAGGGAAGACCAGAAAGATAAAGATAAAAGGACTTTGATCGGGGAACATGCCAAAGTGCATGTACATCCATACGTGACTAACATCGATGTTACCATAGGGAGAAGTAGTTGCTTGTTCCCAATCAAAGTCCTATATATATATGCATGGAACGTACATCAACACACCCCATCAATCTAGAGTAATGGATCCTTCCGTGGTCTTCTTCTTCTATTACGCTGCTCCGTTTCTCCTTACAGCTCTTATAGTACTCCTTTTCTTCTCCTCCTCCAATACAAAGTACCCACCATCTGGACCTTTGGCTTTGCCCCTCATCGGCCACCTCCACCTTTTCCGCCAACCCGTCCACCGGAGCCTCGCAGCCATCGCCGCCCGTCACGGCCCCCTTCTCCTCCTCCGCTTCGGATCCCGCCCGGTCCTCCTCGCCTCCTCCCCCGCTGCCGCCAAGGAGATCCTCTCCACCCACGATGCCATATTCGCCAACCGCCCCATCATCCTCGCAGGCAAGTACCTCGCCTACGAATTCTCTATCCTGGGCGCCACCTCGAACGGCCCTCGGTGGCGCTCCCTCCGCCGCCTCGCATCCCTCGAGCTCCTCTCCTCCACCCGCCTCGTCGCCCTCTCCCCACTCCGATCCCAAGAGGTGCGCCTCCTCCTCCGCGGCCTTCTCCGCCGCCACTCCGGCGAGGAAGAGAAGTTCCAACTCGTGGATGTGAGGTCGAGGGTCTCGGAGACTACGTTCAACATGGTGACGATGGTGGTGGAAGGGAGGAGGTACTACGGCGGGGAGGAAGCTGGGGCCGTGGCTGCCGGGAAGGAAAAGATCAGGTTTAGGAGGATAGTGGAGGGGGTGTTCCGGATGATCGGGGAGTTGTACCCCGGCGACTTCGTGCCGGCTTGGAGGTGGTTGGGATTAGGGAAGGGGATGAAGAGGAGGATGGAGAGTTTGGGGAAGGAGATGGATGAGTTGTTTCAGGAGATGGTGGATGAGAGGAGGAGGGTTGGGAGGTGGAGTTCTAGTGGATCAGACTCAGAGGATCAGGAGAGGAACATGATCGATTCCATACTAAAGCTTCAAGAGTCAGAGCCAGAGTTCTATGACGATGTGCTCATCAAGGGGATCATCCTGGTAATTAAGCTAATTAAATCTTTATTCCTTTTCTCTTGCAGCTCTTATTATGTTTAGTTTTCTCTTCTTCTTCTTTTTTCCCTTTAGGTCAAGAGGTCTCGATTGAAGCAATTAGTTCATCGTTAGAACATTACACTACCGATGAATTAAATGAATCAATCGATAGACACATCTATCGATCAGATGATTCGTACATTCAATCGATAGATGTATACAAATCAACTGATTCATCAATAATACTACTAATGGATTAGTTAGCTCAATCGGTAGATCGGAAGAGGTTAAGGGCATGTACTCAGGCATGTACCCCAATCGCGACCCTTGTAACACTTCTGCTTTGTAGAACATGATCTTAGCAGGCACTGACACTACCACTAAAACTATGGAGTGGGCTATGGCTCTTCTACTCAACCATCCTCAAGCTCTGGAGAAGGCCAGATCGGAGATAGACATGCACGTAGGTTGCGACCGGTTGTTGACTGATTCAGATCTCCCCAAGCTCCAGTATCTCCACAACATCATCAATGAGACTCTCCGGCTGTACCCAGTTGCCCCTGTTTTGATTCCACATGAATCATCGGAGGACTGCGTCGTAGGAGGGTACCATGTTCCTCGCGGCACGATGGCGTTCATAAACGCTTATGCCATCCAAAGAGACCCTGAGCATTGGAGTAGGCCTCAAGAGTTTAAGCCGGAGAGGTTTGATGGTGCAGAGGGGGATCAGGAGGGGTTCAAGAACATACCCTTTGGCTTCGGAAGGAGAAGATGTCCGGGGGAGGGTTTGGCCATGCGCATGATGGCCTTGACGTTGGGAGCTCTGATCCAATGCTTCGAGTGGAAAAGAATCGAAGACGAGGAGATCGACATGACCGAAGGCATCAGCTTCACCATGCCCATGGCCAGGCCTTTAGAGGCCATGTATAAACCTCGGCAAACCATGATCGATGTTTTATCCCAGCTGTGAGCAAAGCCATTATGATTTCATATACCATTAGACTGTTATAAGGGACTCTTAAGTATATATAATTAAGTTTTAAGACTTATGTTTAAATCTTATCCTTCCCTAGTGACCCGTTTCATTCGAATAAGAGGACGTGTGAGAAAACTTTTTTTTTTGAAGAGTTGAGCGGGAGGGTTAAGTATTACAAACTTACATCAACATGGGCTAAGTATTACAAACTTGCATCAACATCTCTTGCAAAGATCTAGGATTCTCTACGGAGGTCCAAACAAGACGGCTAAGTATTACAAACTTACATCAACATTTCTCGCAGAGATCCAGGATCTCCGTGGAGATCCATCCAAACAAGACGGCTAAGTATTACAAACTTACATCAACATCTCTCACAAAGATCTAGGATTCTCCGCGGAGGTTCAAACAAGACTTTGTTGGTTAGCTCTACACCAGCGTGCTAATCTATTTGCCAACTCCACACAAGAACAAGGAGCAGGGGCGGATCTACCCTTAGGCTAGACACCGTTGTAGCCCGGGTAGCCAAGAGAACACTATTATATGATACCTCAAGTTTAGGATGGCTAGCCCACCATATGAGACCTCAGGTTTAGCCTAAGCCAACTAGCCCACCCATGAGCAGTTCTACTATGGTAATATAATTAAACGAGCTCGGCTTGATCCACTTGGAACCCAGCTCAAGCTGGAAAAATCCAGATCAAGCTCCTCCAAAACTAGAGCGGGCTCAAACATAAATTGAGCAACAAACAAGCTCATTTAATCAACTAATCAGCTCTAGCTAAGCTTTGAATTTAATGTAGAAGGTGGGCCTCCTTACTTTATATATCACTTATTCTCCCCCAAAAACTGATGTGAGAATAAATACACAAGAGTGACAAAGTTTATCCCAAAGATCCTATGAGGGAGACAATTTTAAAAAAAAATATATGATAGAGAGGGAGAGATTGGGTGGGCCAGTTATGTTTACCTATGAGTTTTGATAAGATGGCGGGGGGTGGGGGCATCACTGACTTTTCACTTTTCACAAAAAAAAGAGAAAAGGAGCATCTTTTAAATCGATGGCTAAGATAATTTCAACATAATAAATACTTAAAAATAATAAAAACTATACAAAAATATATAAATATACCAAAAAATGTATATGCTATATTCTAAAAAAATTCTTCATATATAATAGGATCAAATAGATTATATATTATCTTTATAATCTGATACGATTTAATTTAGGGTAGAATATAGTTTTGGGCCATATGGTTTGCGTCAAGTTTCATTTGAGATCCTATGGTATCAAAACTTTCAAATAAGACCATGATGTTTGAATTTCATTCCAAATAAAACCATGAGCGCCAACGCCGTCCCATTTCCCTCCTAAGTTTTAATCGTTGTGGTCATTGGGGATAGTGGAGGAGGTGTTTGAGATGAACGGGTCGACCTACCTGGGCGACTTCCTGCCGGCTTGGAGGTGGTTGGAATTAGGCAAAGGGATGTTCAGAAGGATGTAAAGGTTGAAGAAGGAGATTGATGAGTTGTTTCATGAGATGGTGGACGATAGGAGAAGAAGAGCTAGCCATGGGGAGGAGGAGAGAACCATGATAGATGGTATACTAAAGCTTCAAGAGTCAGAGCCAGAGTTCTATAACGATAAGCTCATCAAGGGGATCATCCTGGTAATTAAGCTAATTAAGGGGCTGTTTGATTCGTGTGCATCACCTGATGCACTGATCTCCTGTTTGGTTCACGGGTGCATGATATGATACATGAACCCGCCGATGCTTTGAGGCACCCGAGGGTGCATCATATGCACCCAAGCTCTTCACCGGCCTCCATCGTCGTCCTCCATCCCTCCGTTCCCGACCTCGTAGTCCTCCATCCCACCCATCCCCGACCTCCATCAGTCCTCCATCGGAACCCATCCCCGACCTCATCGTCCTCCATCGGAACCCATCCCTGACCTCATCGTCCTCCATCGAAACCCATCCCTCAACATCGTCGTCCTCCATCGGTCCTCGATTGACGTCATCGAGTTCGTTGTCCTCCATCGCCCTCCATACCCGACCTCGTCGTCCTCCTTCGGAACCCATCCCTGACCTCATCGTCCTCCATCGGTCATCCATCGACGTCATCTCTCCCACTTTCCCAGCATCTCCCGAGCTCTTCACCGGCGAATCTACTCGCGACTTCGTCCCCTCCAAAGCACCACCGCCGCCCCCTTCCTGATCCACCACCTACATAGCGCAACAGCTTGACCCGACCTTCTACCTTAAAAAAAAATCCTTGTGGACTATAGGTTAAATAATTCCCACTAAAAATGACTAAACGTTACTTTTAACTCCGCACAATTTCCGCCACAGCTTGAAGTGCTACTCGATGTGTTACACTTTCTTGTTATTAATGTCAAAATATAATAGAGATGAAATTTCAAAATTTCAATTTCCAAAATTTTTTTTGGCAGAGATCATGTGGATTATTTTGCTCATGTGGATTTAGTCACATCAGCGGCAGAATCAAATGGCAGGTAGGCGCACACCCTATTGTATAACTTTTCCAACGCACATAGGAAAAGGGCAACACCTACTCGAATCACCATCCATGGATGTGGCCCAGAAGTCCCCATCTTAAGGCACCGACCAGGAAAAAAACCAACAAAGGAGTACTACGTCAAACTCACACTAGGCATCATAGTTAAGTTAGGCCAATCAATTAAACATTTATTCCACCGCCATTCAAGGAAACCCCCATCGCTATCCTTTCCTTTTCCCCATATAAAATTAAGAGCCAGAACAACATGAAGCATGTACACATTTGTAACACCTAATCTACCAACTATTTTAATTCCCTAAACCCTATATAAACTACTTATATATAATACTATAATCTATCCTTTGTTCATCTGTTTCTATGCGTCCAAAAAGAGCCGAGCAGCATCAAGCAAGGAGAGCCAAAAAGTTAAAGGAGGAAATGGAAACAAGAAGCTAAGGTCTCGGGGATGGCGACGGGGTCCAGAGGTCGGCGCCGTTGCTGCTGGCGACGCGCTCCGTGCAGGCCACGGGCACCAAGCACAGCCCCCGGCTTCTGAGATCACCGCCACCGCTGCCACCACCACCACCGCAACCTCCTCCTTGTCCTCCGTCCTATAAAATTAACGAAAGTAGTATGAATTAGGAGGTGACATAAAAGACGTCTGGAGTAAATGACACGGAGATGGTCAAGTAGGCTTTGTCTTTACATGCAGGTGGGCAGAGGCTGGCAGGTGTTGAAGGTACGGAGAACTCAGAACCTGGCAGAAGAGACCAGAAGAACTAGTGAGATGAGGGAGAGATATAAAACTAGACTTCTAGATTTGTTGGACTAGCTAGCAATGTAGGGGAGGGATAGATAGAGGGAGAGAGAGGGGGGACTCGCCTGGACCTGCTCGTGTAGGAACCTGATGTAGCCCAGAGCTTCGTGTAGAACTGAGGCCGTATCTGACTGCATCACCCCTCAACACACATATTAGTCAAAGTCAAACATACCCACAATTTTTTCATCATATTAATCTAGTTTAATCTTAGAATCATAGGCTCAATAGAAGAACAAGAGCTAGAGTAGTAGTAATGGTGGGAGGCGGGGAGAATGAGGAAGGACCTTTCCAAATGGAGAAACAAGCTGTTGCAGTGCCGTGATTCTCTCCCCCAGCTTCTCCTTCCTCACCTAATTAATAAAACAATCAAAGCATGCATATATGCACGCATGTCGATCTCCTTTGTATTTAATACTTGATAAATTAGAAGAACATGCGTGAACCTGGCTAGCAACATAGATAAGAACAACGACCTACCCTGATAGTGCCGGGCTGGGCCGATGATGGCGCCTCCGTTTTCAGCTTCTTCTTGCTGGCACCCACTGCAGTGGCAGCGCCGCCGCCGGTGGTCGATGATCTCCTCCCTCCGCCAGCCTTCTTCAACATATCATCATATGTATGCAACCATCTTTATATTTATAGCTAGAGATGGATCATAGAGATAAAGAGAGGGGAATTAATGCCTACGTGCATACCCTTGAGGAGGGCTTTGAGGAGGTGGTGGTGGCGGCGGTGATGGAGCTGGTGGAAGAGGGAGAAGAGGAGAGGGTGGAGAGGGAGGAGTCCCGATCACTGGATTTCTGTGCAGCTAGCACCGCCACCCCACCACCGCCGGCGCCGGCACCAAAGCACAGCATCTGCGAGGCAGCCGGAGACGAAGAAGAGCAAGTAGTCGACGCCGGACGACCAAAGAATGGGAACCCACGCTCCTCCTCCCCTCTTTCCAACCCATCATCCCTTCCAAGCCCAAGAAGGTCATCAGATTCCAACAGTTCCATGAACCCACCACTCTCTTCCTGCATTCCCTCCATCTCCCCCTCTCCCTAGAGAGAGAAATAGAGAGTGATGGAAAGCGTGGAAGGAAGCGCACAGCAGAGAGAGAGCGAGAGAGTGTGTGTGTGAGAGAAATAGTAAAGGCTGCCAACCTTTTTTCTCTCTCTCTCTAGTCAGCTTCTACGGTTCTACCACCCTCTCTCTTGGCTGCATCCTTCCCGATCCCCGGCGCGGATGACGCATGGACGGTCCCGATGACTTGCATGGGTGATCAAGAGCTATCGCTCTCTCTTCTTTTGTTTCTCTTTGTTGGCTTCCTTGGAACCTTGGATGCCTCTGCCTTTGTGTTCATACGTGTCTCTCTCTCTCTCTCTAAAGAGGGGCTGCTTCTCCAGTCTTTGGAGTCAAAATGGCCACCGCACCACTCCCCCACCATAGAATTAAAAACCGTGCCACACCCTCTCTCTTCTATATGGTACGTTTGTATATTTTATAGCCAATGTTGTCCTTATTACTTATTATTAGATAGCAGCGGGGAGGGAGGTGATGTTACCGGAGACGTGATGGGACCGACGGTGTTGAGTCGATCGAGTCGAGATTTTGGGAAATCGGGTCTAGGGTCGGGTCGGAAATTATGGGGCCGCGGAGGGGGTTATTTGTTAATAATAATAATCGGAAGAAGGAGGGGCTTGTTTCTAAAAAGTGGTCAAAGAGATGAGTGGGGCCCAGGGAGTCCTCGGCAGTCCGCCGGGCGGCCAGCATGTGAAAACGACGGCGGCGGGCAGCACAGCAGAGCAGCGGCAGAGCTGCCCGAGGAATTGATAAGTCGCCGTCTCCTCTTAAGGCGACGCTTGTGTGTTGCCGGGCCTCGACGAGCTTATATAGCTGTTTTTACGGGTGGAGTGTAAACGAACATGTACCTAGGCCCCTCCCTAAATAAGAATGGGGTTAGGTAATGGGGTTAGGTAATGGGGTTAACCGGGGATAAATTTATCCTGGGTTAAGCACCATGACCTAAATGACTATACTACCCTCAAATGATATTGTTTTAATATGGGCCTGTTTGGTTGCAGAGAAGTGAGCTGAAGTGGAGTGATTTTTTGGAGAGTGACTTCACTGGAGTGATTTTCTGGGGAGTGATTTTATGGGATTTTCTAAGTTTTGGTGTTTGGTTGGTGCTTGAAGTGGAGATATGGTTAAATTATTAAATTAATGTGGACCAATCACGAGGTGATACGTGACATGTGGGACACATTTATATTAATATTTTATTACAGTACGATATTAGTAATATTAAAATAATATTATTTTGGATGACGTGACCCAATCACGAGGTGACACGTGGCATGTGTGACCCACTTATATTAATATTTTATTACAGTATGATATTATTTTTATTAAAATAATACTATTTTTAGATGATGTGGATCAATCACAACGTGACATGTGGCACGTGGGACCCACTTATATTAATATTTTTATTCCAGTATGATATTAGTAATATTAAAATAATACTATCTTGGATGACATGGACCAATCACGATGTGACACGTGGGACCCACTTATGTTAATATTTTACTACAGTATGATATTATTATTATTAAAATAATGACATTTTGGATGACGTGAATCAATCACGACGTGACACGTGGCATGTGGGACCCACTTATAATAATATTTTATTACAGTATGATTTGATTAATATTAAAATAATACTATTTTTGGATGACATGAACCAATCACGAAGTGACACGTGACACATGGGACCCACTTATAATAATATTTTTATTACAGTATGATATTATTAATATTAAAATAATACTACTTTGGATGACATGGACCAATCACGAGGTGACACGTGGCACATGGACCCACTTATAATAATATTTTATTACGGTATGATATTATTAATATTAAAATAATACTATTTTGGATGACATGGACCAATCACGAGGTGATACGTAGCACATGGACCCACTTATACTAATATTTTATTACAGTATGATTTGATTAATATTATTTGCCACTTCTCGGCGTGCCATTATATATAAGGGCATTTTTGGTATTAGCTACAAATTCTACCCTTAACCCCCTTATCCCCACTACTTAACCCCCTTATCCCCACTACTTAACCCCCTTATCCCCAAACACCAAAATGGAAATAAATTTATCCCCAGTCCTTAACCCTTCTTTTCTAACCCCAAAATTTCTTAACCCCCTTTAACCCGGGTTATCTTAACCCCATACCAAACGGAGCTTAGAGGTTCGTTCGATAAATTAAATGAATCAACTTGAATAAGAAATTTAAGTTAATAAACGAATCGAACATGAACATAGGTGAGTTTGGCTCGTTAATGTTCGTGAACATGAATAGGAGTGATTACATGTCTATGAACAGTCTCAATTACATGTCTGTGAACAAGCTCGTGAACGGGCTTGTGAACATGCATGCTCGATTATATGTTCGTGAAGAACAGACTCGATCACCCGTTCGTAAACATGATCAATTACACTTCAGCATTATATATGTTAAATGTACATTCAAATAATTATATATATGCTTATTAATATAATAATCATTTAGATTATATAAGTTTAAGTGTACATTCAAATAGTTGTATATATGCTCATTAATATAATAATCGTTTGCAACCTCTTGTTCATGGATCCTTTTATGATATGCTTTTTTTGTGTAATTTATATGATTTTGTATAGAGAAAATTGTGATCTACGCCTATATTGTTTAGTCTATTCTGAATTAATCGTATATACTCTAATTTTTAGCTCAATTTGATTTGAATAGGAACTGAATGAGATTTCAAATCCAATTGAATCATTATATTTCATGTTTGGACCCTAGTCCCTAGCCCAGATTATCTGATTAGAACTCAAACTGAGTTTCAAATGCAAATTGAAACATTTAATTTCCTATTTGGACCCAATGATGCAATGATGAACTAAATACCAACCCTTTGTCCTATATGTTTATGTGGCAATTAGGGGTGAGCAAAACCGAACCGAACCCAAAGAACCGAATCGAACCCGAAGAACCGAACCGAACCCAACCCGAAGAACCGAACCAAATCGAATTAGTTCGGTCCATTCGGTTCGGTTTTTTCGGTTTGGTTTGGGATGTATGAAAAGTTCGGGTTTCAGTTCGGGTTCGGTTCTTTAAAAAAAATTCAGTTTGTTTCGGGTAAAAACCGATGTTTTCATACATGCCTTAACTTATGAACCTATGGTCTAAAAAGTTCGGTTCGGTTTCAAAAAGTTCAGTTCGGTTCCAACAATTTCGGTTCGGTTCTCTAAAAACATGACCGAAAAAATTCGATTCTTCGGTTCTGGACCGAGAACCGAACCGAGAACCGAATGCTCACCCCTAGTGGCAATGACATTTTACTCCAATTAGAACTCGTATAGTCATATAAGGCCAACTCAAAACTTAAAAAATCGATCAATTTGTTTGACATGTTTCAATTTGACTCGAATTGATCTCATTAACCAACTAATTTTTTAATGATTCCGAAACTCTCTCTCTATGCTATCAAGTAATTGAAGCAAATAAAGCTTATGGTCCAATGAATTTATATTTACATCAAAACAAATCCAATCCAAATCAATTCATATTTTGGTTGAATTCAATTTAACTATATCTAACTAGCCCAATCCACTTCACCTGTATGGCTCTATCTAACTAACGCCCAACCAACCTAACATATATCAAACGGTTTTAATTCAAACCTATATCTAATGCATGATGCAGGTCAAGGAGTTCCCTCCATTCGAATCAAGTGTCCGGACGACCGTGACCGTAGAGAGGACGATTGTCTCTCCCGTTGAGATGTTCCATCTTCCACGTTTACTATGCGCCAATGCATAGGCCAACCCACTTAACAGTCAACATATTTCTCAATCTAAAAACCAAAGACTAGTGGCGAGGCGACCAGCCTTAGCTCAAACTTAACTATCCTTATACCATCAGAAACCCTTTTTCGGTGGGGTTGTCACCTACCTACGAGGTCACCTTGTTGTCGGTGCTCCCCAAAACGGCAGCTGAGTTAATCCAAATATTAGGATAGTTTAAGGCCCATCAGCATTATTATCCAATGTATTACCATTGTTATGAAAGTTAATCTTGTATTCTTTAATTGGCGTCTATTGTAATGGCCATGGCCATGGGTTCCCCAATGCTACGGTGAGGATGTCGCACGAAACCTTTGCTTTTACCCAGTCCTCTATCCTCCTACGCAGCAATGATGCAGCCATAGCTGGAAAACCGCGTCTGAGTCTTAAAACCGTAGGGCCATCCACTGCCGGCCGCCATCCCTCCCGCCGGCAACAATCCTCCACGTGTCAGGTCTCCCACTTGCTCGCCCTACCTTCCGCTGCTACTCCCACCATAGCTGATCCACCAACACAAGGGTGGCGACACATAACTACTCCGCAGCTCGAGGGGGACCGAGTCGTCCTCATCCTTAACGACCCCAAACTCATGGCTAACTCCCTCTAGCGTAGCAAACAGCAAAGAGGACATTCTTCCAAGCTAAGCTTAATACTCTACGTGCTTCCAACCAACTCCTCCTCGCAGACCACCCTCTCTTACTACTTCTCCGCTCCTACGTCCATATCCCCCGTTAACCTCGCGACCTCTCCCTCCCCCCTCCGTCCTTCCTCACCGACCTGTCATCTCCGCTGCCATCCTCCACTCCTGCGGTGGTGCTGCCGCAGTCTTCTGCAATGCCGGCCACTCCACCGCCGCTCGTTTTTGTTTGACCTCTGGCCTTGCATTGCCTGAACACGATAATTCGATGACTGGAGGTGAGAAACATGGGTCAGGCTGGCTTTCCGCACCTGCATCTCCCATTTTCTCCCTCCTGTTGTTCCTCGTTTTCTCTCCTACGACAACCACTGTCCTCATCGTCGCCGCAGCAGCTGGTACTGGATCGGCTCCTGCAGCAGCAGCGGTGAGGTACACGCCGCTGGATAACTATCTAATCAACTGCGGCGCGTCCAAGAGCCTCCAGCTAGATGATGGCCGTACCTTCCGCTCGGACCCCCAATCCTCGTCTTTCTTATCAACTGATGAAGATATCAAGATCACCACCGACAACTCAACCTCAGCCAGCTCCAATGTGTCCACTGTCTCGCCTCTCTACCTCTCTGCGAGGGTCTTCGAGGACGTCTCCACCTATAGCTTCTTTGTCTCCAAGCCGGGCCACCATTGGATCCGCCTCCACCTATATGCATTCCCGACACCGAAATACAACTTCACCTCCGCTGTGTTTAGCGTCAATACCGACAAAGTTGTTCTCCTCCGTGATTACTCCTTGCCATACTCCGCAGCACCAGTGTTGAAGGAGTACCTCGTCGTCGTCCCCGGTGACAGGATCTCCCTCACCTTCAAACCCCACAAAGGGTCCTCCGCATTCGTCAATGCCATAGAGGTTGTTTCAGCTCCAGACACCCTTATCTCCAACACAGCCTCCGCCATCTCCCCTGCAGGCGAATTTTCCGGCCTCTCCAGCTATGCTCTTGAGATCTCATACCGCATGAACGTGGGCGGCCCAATGATCGACTCCAAGAATGACACCTTGGCGAGGGAGTGGCAGCCTGACTCCGGATTCTTGAAATTCCAGCCGGCGGCCCAGAATGTTTCGGTAGCCACCCGAACCATAAAATACCCAGATGGTGGAGCTGTTACACCTCTGATTGCTCCTAGTTTGGTTTATGCCACTGCTGAGGAGATGGCCAATTCGAACACCATTGATCCCAACTTCAATATAACATGGGTGATGGCGGCCGACCCTGAATACTCTTACTTCGTGCGGATGCACTTCTGTGACATCGTGAGCAAGAGCCTCAATGATCTGTACTTCAATGTGTACCTCAATGGGCTGATTGGCGTCTCCGGCCTTGACCTTTCCTCACTGACCTCTGGCCTCGCTATACCCTATTACAAGGACTTTGTTGTGAACGCTTCCACCATTGTCAACAACACCATCACCATCCAGGTTGGCCCCCTCATCAGCTCAGACTCTGGCTCTCCTAATGCAATCCTCAACGGTCTTGAGGTAATGAAGATGAGCAATTCAGCAGGTAGCTTGGACGGCTCGTTCGCTGTCGATGGATCTTACCATGGAGATAGCGATTCAACTAGTCTCAGTAGAAAGATTGTGTCCGGCGTCGGGCTCGCAATGGGGGCAGTGGCAATGGCGTTCGTGGCAATGATGTTCTGCAAGTGGAGAAAGCGGCCGGCCGATTGGGAGAAGAAGAATAGTTTCTCGTCATGGCTCCTCCCTGTACACGTCAGCCATTCGACTTTTATGAGCAGCTGCAGCAAGGGAAGCTCTTGGAACCGGTTCGGGTCTCACAAGAGCAAGACTGGACACTCGAGCTTCTTCTCTTCAGCCGCCATCGGCCTCGGCCGATACTTCACCTTTGCTGAGATGCAGTATGCCACACATAATTTCGATGACAAGGCCGAGATTGGCGTTGGAGGTTTCGGGAAGGTGTACCTAGGGGAGCTCGAGGATGGGACCAAAGTGGCAGTCAAGCGAGGAAATTCATCGTCCGAGCAGGGGATCAACGAGTTTCAAACAGAGATACAGATGCTCTCCAAGCTTCGGCACCGTCACCTAGTTTCCCTCATCGGATGCTGTGATGAGAACTCTGAGATGATCTTGGTGTACGAGTACATGTCGAACGGCCCCCTGAGAGACCACCTTTATGGCTCCGCTAACCTCTCGCCGCTCTCATGGAAGCAGCGGCTCGAGGTGTGCATTGGAGCTGCGAGGGGGCTGCACTACCTCCACACAGGTGCGGCCCAAGGCATCATCCACCGCGACGTGAAGACAACGAACATCCTCCTCGACGAGAACCTCATCGCAAAGGTGGCCGATTTTGGCCTCTCCAAGGATGCACCATCCTCCCTCGAGCAGACCCATGTTAGCACCGCAGTCAAAGGGAGCTTTGGGTATCTGGACCCAGAGTATTTCCGGCGACAGCAGCTGACCGAGAAGTCCGACGTGTATTCCTTTGGAGTCGTGCTCTTTGAGGTTTTGTGCGCGAGGCCAGCTCTCAATCCAGCGCTTCCAAGGGAACAGGTGAACCTGGCAGAATGGGCAATGCAGTGGCACCGCAAGGGGCAGCTGGAAAAGATCATCGACCCGCATCTTGTAGGAACCATCAGCCCAGCATCACTCAAGAAGTTTGTGGAGGCCGCTGAGAAGTGCCTGGCTGAACATGGAGTTGATCGACCATCCATGGGGGATGTGCTGTGGAACCTCGAGTATGCTCTCCAGCTCCAGGAGGCTTCCATGGGGCAGCCAAATGATGATCCCTCCGAGAACAGTGCCAACTATATTGTGCTAGAGAGCCCGAGCCCGAGCCCGCTGCATGCAGGGAGCGATCGGGACAGAGCACTTGGCACCATATATGAGGACTCAGATACTGCAGTTGCCACCAAGCCATTGTTTCAAGGGAGGTGACACAGATCTAGCTGAAGTCATGCTGCAATACAAGGACCAATCATTGATCCCTGGTAGAACCACACCATCAGGAATTCCAATCTTGCTAATGGTTCTGAGATCCATAAAAAGACTGAAAGGTAAATAAATCACTACCATGATATGGAGTCAAATTCATTATATTTCAGTGATGACAAACATATTTTATTGTTTTCAGGATTCTTTTCTATTTTCACAATAATTTGTTCAGAAGTTTTGAAACCCTGCTTTCCTCAACACCCTAAACTCTCTCCATAGTGTAAATCAAGCATCTTTTTTCAACCATAGTCAAGATGATATCTTTCTTGTTGTCAACTCAGTGCATTGCAGCTTATGAGCTTCATATTGAACCATAAGCAGCTTATGCGCACGCTAACAAAATCAAAGACATGTACCAGAAATTACCATATGGTACCATCCAATGCAAAGATAGTTCTCATCAGACATATTTATCTCATTTCAGTAACTTACAGAGTGCGATTACATCATCCATTCTTGACTAACATAACCCCCTGCAATTAAAAATATCAAGTCAACCTTCTGTTGCCATGCTGAGATAAAAATGAACAAGAATAGGAGAAGGAAATAATTTTAAATGATGTATGAACATATCAACCTTGAGGATGGTGCCAAAATAGGCACCAGCTCTTGCAAGTACTCAACATCATAACACTTTAGGCAAACTTCCACTCTGCGGTTTCATGGATCATCTTCTGTACAAGTACTTAGCAAGAGGAAAATTTATACTCCTCGCAACCTATCAACAAGTTAGAAGCTGCATAAAGTAACTAGAAGATACGAGACTAATAACCACTATACTAGAAAATGTCTCTCCAAGTAGCAGAACATAAGCTCACCTTCAAAGCCAACTCTTCAGTTATAGTGGAGCGATACCTAGTTGAGCCTTCTAATGGGCAGCATCCGCTTTTCATTATAAAATTAGCATTACAGAGAGTAGACAACTGCAACAGCACATCACACATTAACCCACTGCTACCACCTCCCATCCCAGTCTCATCTTGAATCTGCTCCTCCTCAAGCTCACCTTCTGTTACTGAAGTAATACACTGGAATATAGCTAGCATTCTCTCTAGTGGGAAACTTCCAGGTCCTTTGATAAAAAAATCTTGTGTCATGTTGTCATTTTGTTCCAAGGATGCCAGCGAACTCCTGCAGTAGAACAAAAATGTTGTGAGAAGTACATATTAACCAAATAAGCTCATCCACCTTAAAAAGGTAAAGGGAACATACTTCCTTTTGCGCTTCCGGTTATCAGAACCTCCAGTTGAATCAAAGAGGGCCGCATCAAGGGTAGCAGGATTTCTTGAAGCAAGAAATGCAGATACAAGAAGGTATTTTGCTGATACCGACATATGCAGATCCAAATTACTAGAAGCATCCTTACCACCTAGCTTCCTAGG
The DNA here is from genome assembly GCA_963920575.1 of Narthecium ossifragum. Lineage (NCBI taxonomy): Eukaryota > Viridiplantae > Streptophyta > Magnoliopsida > Dioscoreales > Nartheciaceae > Narthecium > Narthecium ossifragum. The sequence continues at coordinate 1,966,055 of OY986973.1, forward strand.
AGTTCCCATCTTCCTGCTTACCTCTATGTTTCCTTCTCTAGAAAAATAAACGGGAACATTGAATACCTCATTGAAGGAGGCTGCTAACCGCGACTGGATGTTATTGAATAGCCTTCTCTTCAAGCCCTCGTCTGGAACCACGTTCAAATCCTTCAAAGGTTCACAGTACTTTTGATACAACGGACCCAACAAGGTAGATAATTCATCCACCCGTCTCGTGATTCTGTAGAAAGGCTTCAGAACAGCACTGAAAAAGTATACAATATCAGATCATATGCAATGAGGTGATAAGCAATGAAAGAGATGTGTTAGGCCAATCAAATTTGCAGCACATGGGTCAATCTAGTTTACCTTAGAAATGATGAATAAAGCTTTGGATTGGCTTGGTTTTTCATGAATATGCTATGAAGATCATCCACCGTGTAAGCCGGGAAGTGCACAGAAACTGGCTCCATGGAGCCAGTGCTGGAATAATAAGCATCAGGCGACGTACTACTGATATAAATCAATCCCACTTCAGGCATTCTCAACATCTCATGCATTCTTAACAATAAAGAGAGAACCCCTGAATTCTCATCCCAAGATCGAACAACCTCCAAATTGTCAAATACCAAATAAACCATCTCCCCATGAGGCTCCTTTGATCCCGATTTCTTCTTCATGCCATTTTTAATAAAACCAATCACCTGGCTCAACGCATCTCTAAGCAAATTAACAAAGTCTGATGGCCTCTCGCACTTCTTTGCACTCGAATACCCATTGCTCGAATTCCTCCTACGAAATATCAACTGATTCAATACGGCTCCAAAGAGGATTCGAGGATTGTAGCACGACCGGCAGCTAACATAGACAAAAGGGCGCTTCAAATGCCGGAAGATGTGGAGGATTGAGGTGGTCTTTCCAGTTGACGCGCCGCCATAGAGAAGCACAGGGAGCATTGGGGAATTAGTGGGCCCAATTACTTGCAAAAGCTCAAGGATTTGAGATCGCCGCCCGGGGAGGGCGGAGAGGAGGGTGGCGAGATCGATGGGGTCTCCGGGGAATAGGAGATCGTGTGATAGAGATGGGGTTTCGTTCTCTGCTATGGGCTTTTGAGGGCTTTGCACGGTGGTGGAGCGGGTGGTTCTTCTTGGCGTCTCTGGGGCTTTCTCAACCGTTGCCATCTAGTGGATTGCTTGTTCCAGATGAGAAGATAGAAACCTAGGAGATCTAAATACCTAGAACCGAAGGACTAATATAACTTCACGGAGATCGGCCACGCCATTGCCGCCTACGCCGGACCGCCGCCGTCTCGATTCGCCGGAGAAGGGGATGGGATTCGAGAGAAAACCCTAGAGTTGGGGGAGATTTGAGAGGGAAAGAGGGAAGTTGGAGTTTGATTTGGCGCTCTTTTTAAGAAATTGGGTCGGGTTTATCCGGTTCGGGTTGGAATTAGAACCCGATCTATTTCGGACGGGTTTGGGCTCGATCCGACCCTTAGCTTAAAACTTAATCCGATCCTCATCCACGTGTCGTGTACCAGTGTGTGTCGGTGGTTAAAGAACAATATCTTTGTCTCTCGAATCTATCTCGAACTCTCGAGGTGTTCGAGATTCGAGAACAACTGACACGTGTCACCCCCATCAAGAAGAGGTTCGAAACAAAGCGTGCCACTGTCACTCTCCAATCCCTGGCAAACCTCGTCTTTCCCCAATTTTTCGATTGGATTCTTGAGAATTAGGAACCGGTAAGGCCCCCGTCGATCGATTTTTCCTTGCCGTTCTTGGTGGTGATGATCGTGTCGGCGCTGCTGACGTCGGTGGGCATCAACCTGGTCCTCAGCGTCCTCCTCTTTGTGTTCTACTCATTGCTCAGGAAGCAGCCCGGGAACGCTAAGATCTACGCCCCTCGCCTCCTCGCCGAGGGGCGGCGCCCAGGGGATCGCTCGCTGCTCGACGTAGACCGCCTTGTTCCCTCGCCTGGGTGGGTATGGAGGCTTTGGCAAGCCTCCGAGGACGACCTCCTCGCCTCCTCCGGCCTCGACGCCGTTGTCTTTATGCGCATCTTTGTGTTTAGGTATGACCTATCTTGATGTTCTCCAACGAAATGTGGCCTTTGTATGTTTCGATTGGCCATATTGTCTTTCAAGGTTTTCCTTGTATGGTCTGCATCCATGTATGAACAATTGGCGTATCCCCAGATTGAAGATATAGCTTTGGCGATTGGTTGGGCTCAGGGCTAAGTGAATCTTTTCCTTCGCCATTGCTTTATAAGTGAATCTTTACCTTGCTTTATACAAGCCCTTTCATGCGTATGCTAGCTTTCTATGGCGAATCCTTCATACTAGTTTGTCACTTTCCTGCTTTTTCCCTCCAATCTGTCTTCTTGAGAGACAATTATGTTTTGATGCAGTTTGAAAGTGTTTTCTGTTGCTGGGGTCGTAGGTATATTCATTCTGCTTCCAGTAAATTATTGGGGAGAGCGATTTCAAGATATTGACTTCTCGGATCTTCCTAATAAGTCAGTTGATCTGTTCAGCATCTCAAATGTAAAGGATGGCTCAAATAGGTAACTTCAATCCTTTATAGCAACGATAGGAAATAATAAACATATAATTCTATTACCACTTTCTGTTGTGGGGCTATATTCCGATTCGTATAACAGGTCAATGAGTGTTTTTCTAGTGAGATATTTATAAATTTCTATGTAGTCTTCATCATGGATTTCCATACCGGCCGGTACTGTGCGTACCGGCCGATACTTACCGTACCGGTGGCTAACCGGACGGTTTGATCCCCCGGATCGGATTAGGGGGAGACCGGATGTGTACCGGCCGGTTTGTATCCAAACCGGCCGGCACACGCCGGTTTGGATGAATACCGACCGGTACAAACCGGCCTGTACCGGCCTGAGGAAGAGAGGTGAAGGAGAGGGGGTGGAGCAGAGAAAAAATAAGGTAGGAGACGATGGGTGGAGGAGGAAGGGGGGAGGAGAGAATTGGGAAGGAGAGGGGAGGAGAAGAGAGAGGGAAAGGAGAGGAGGAGAGGAAGAGAGGAAGAGAGGAAGAGAGGAAGGGAGGAGATCCTTACTCGGAGGCGGCGAAGAGAGATCGACGGCGGAGGAGGAGAGAGCTCGATGGAGGCGGCGGAGAGAGATCTTCTACCTCTCCTCCTCCTCCCCCTCCTCCCCTCTTCTCCTCTTCTCATTCTCCTCATCTTTTATCTCTCACTCCTCTCTTTTTCTCTTGCTACTGATGCCGTACCGGTCCTGTACCACTCCGGCACAGGGCGTACCGGTGGTACGTACCGTACCGGCAGGTCGCCGGCACGGCGCGTATCACCGGGACGACAATCCATGGTCTTAATGATACAGTATGTTCATTTATTTTTCCACTCCAAACTTCGCTATGTATGATCATTACTTTAGTTGTTAGTGTATTGGAGTTTTCTCGTTAGGCATAAAAAAATCTCCTGTTGTGCACATTAGAATCTATTTTGTAGTTTGTACTTTCTTTCTCCAAGGCAAGATAGGAAAGATTTTCAAGGCAAAGAGACATAAACTTTCAGCTCTCAAAGCACGCTCCTGCATTCATTTCACCTTTTGTGAGAATTTACAGGTTGGGGTTTTTGGATGCAAGATATTTCAGCTTTAGTCCCACATAATTCTTCCATTTTTATTCTATTTTAGTCTTATATAATGGTTATTTAAAGGGCATCTTGAATTCATCAAGGATGTGTAATAAGAACCATCAATTGCGAGAGCTTCATGTTAGTGTTCAGGAGGCTTCTGTCTATATTACCTATGAGGATGCTATGATACTACTGAAACAGGACATGATGAATCCTAGGTTGCAATTGTCATAGAAGTATATGTAAATCAGCATAAAAAACCTTTATGTGCAAGTATTCTTGTCATTTGATTCCCAAACTTCACTGCAGCATCTTGTTTATCTCAGTTGTGTAGGTGATGATATTGCAGTTGCCCTCCTACAGGAGTCCTATATTTTATATCGTGTTGTCCATCTGTTTTTCATGTCTTAAGTCAAAGCATCCTTGGCAGGTTATGGATTCATTTCTCTGCTGCATATCTTATCAGTGGAGTTGTCTGCTATCTGTTGTATATTGTAAGTCAATTTCTATTCTATGCTCTCGATAAGCCTAATCAAGTTTTTGTATTTTTCATAAGAAGAGTTAACCTACCAGTTGTTGATTGCTTTGGCGACGATAGGAAATGCTATGGAAGAAGCATTCTATGTACGCAATTTTGAAATTTAAGGTTATCATGGTTTCATCATGGTTACACTTTTGCCTGAAATGTATGATCTTGGTGGAGAGCTCAACTTTATGATTCAGAGCTTCTGACTTTCTATTTTGTTACTACTTATTGCTAATTGAAGCGTGAGTTGTTCTTATGATGATTCCCAAAAGAACTTTACTTGACGCTGTTACTTATAATGTTTTGCAGGAGTATGAACATATCTCTTCTAAGAGACTAGCCTATTTTAATGCATCCAAACCACTGCCGCATCATTTCACAATCCTTGTCCGGGGTATTCCTTCTCATGATGGTACTAGTATCAGTGATATCATCGACAGCTTTTTCATGGAGTATCATCCGTCTACCTACCTGTCACATGCAGTGGTTCACCGAACAAGCAAACTTCGAGGTCTCGTTGTAAGAACATCATCAAAGCTCAAACTGTTTTTCCTTTCGTGACATACTGAATTTTTATTTTTATTTTTCAAATTGTTGGATCCCCATATCAGGTAAGTTTGTGCAAACTCCAACTTTTAAGACATTTACTTTAGGTATTCAGGTTGACAATAAATTCTCAACGATGCACTCCATATTTTATAGAGATCAGTTTGTACATCTAGTAGAAGAAAATAAACCTTAAAATATATCTCTAAGCTCAACTTTCCTAGTTTCGAATTGTTTGAGCACTAATGGAAATGGTTCGGTCTCCACGTAGCAGTTGGGCTTAATGGCCTGTTAGATGATTTTGGACTAGAGTATTGTATGAGTTGGAAAAACAAGAATCTGTTATTTTGCTCTGTTCCAGCCAAATATCCTGCGTAGTGCTTAATGGGAAATAACTACCATACATGCAGTATGTCATATAAAATTATAAATGCGGACAAATATATCAGTTGGTAATGGAAGAGGGCTGTACCCAGGTTTAGTTTGTGTGGAAAAAATTGATATTTCTGGCATGACTGAAAATAGCTCTGTGCCTTCCAACTTCAATTTGCAGAGTGTCATGGAAAACAATAACAAAAAATATCGCATGAGAGAGAGTATATACACGTGCAGTTCATTTTGATTGCAGACGTGCTTCTTTGCGGATGAATTAAACTATCTTTCATTTACTATTCAGAGAGAGGGTGAGAGTCTGTGCAAAAGACTTGCCTGTCTAGAATCAAATCGTCATACTTCACCAAACATTCGTCATGGTGGATTCCTAGGATTTTTTGGACAAAATGCTGATATGGAAGGTCATTATTCAAAGAAGTTGGAAGATTTGGAAGATAACATGAGGATAAGACAGTCTGATGGTTCTTTAAAGGTGCATTATGTGCTTTTATTATTCCAGTTTATGTAGGTCTAATATAGCATAACTATGTCCTTTCAAATTGAGAAGGTAATGTTTTTGTGATTTTTTCAAGTGATTGGCACATTCCATGCTTTTGCTTTCTTTTAGTGTTTCCTGCTCATTGTATTAGTTGTTATTGGTTTATTTTCTTGGTTGCAGTTGTGCCACTTCGATTCCACGTTCTTTTTTTAACTGAGGTCATTGTTATCCATATATTGATGCTGGTATTTAAACTTCTGCCCTTACTAATAGCTATTCTTTTACATGATTGACTCCACTAAAACATATAGTCCAGAATGTTTTATCATTGGCAGCTCATCCTGCTGTGTGTAACTTGAAAGTTTCTGTACAATCTTCTTGAATGGTCTGACATGCTTCCTTGTGGAGCTTTGCTGTGATTACGTAGCTTCGCTCTACTGATTGTTTGAAAGAGGATTTCGTAGTCCCATTTATTTTTTTCATACCTATTGTTGTGTTCTTATAATGGTCTTCTAGCCTTGTGGACCCGAGACTCTACTGTCAGAACACTAATTTCATTCCTTATTCTTTTCCTTGAAGTGTGTAGTTTTTCTGCTAGAGACTTTCCTATTTCAGTATGTGTCATCGAAGGATCCTGGCTTTTCTTTATTATGTTGTAGGAAGTTCCTGCTGCTTTTGTTTGCTTCAAATCTCAATATGGTGCTGCGACTGCTCTAAATATCCAACAATCAATCAATCCCACACAATGGGTCACAGAGCAAGCTCCTGATCCTCATGATGTGTATTGGCCTTTCTTTTCCGCATCATTCTTGCAGAGATGGCTTTCTAGGATGGTGGTTATTTTGGCATCTTTCGTCATGACGGTTCTTTTCCTCCTTCCAGTCTCATTTGTTCAAGGGTTAACCAACTTGGAACAGCTGGAGACATTGTTTCCGTTCGTGAAAAGAATATTGACAGTGTGAGTAGTTCGATTTAGACTTTCCTGCATCGTGGAAGCTAGATAGAGAGATGCAATTCTAAATAATATATTAAGCTGCTGACAGTCCTAAATAATCTGCTTAACAAATAGAAGTAGCTTTCATTTTCTTGTTTTAAGATTTGTGTTGGTTCATCTTATGTTGTTATTTTATAAGCAGGATCTACTTGACCATTGTTATTGCTTGTTCTTTATGGTTACTGTAACAAAATAAAAGAGCACCTCATGTGATAGCTATTTGCTCTAATTTGTAAATGTGGCTGTGGTTCATCTATTTCAAACAATGATATGTTCTAGTTGAGAATTGACCACGATGGACAAGAATATATTTGCTGCTGTATAATAATTCATGTATGTGCTGTGAATCATGAGGTGGATTCTTTATCTAGTACTAATCTGTCTGACCATTTATATGCAGAACTATCGTAAGCCAAGTAATTACAGGATACCTTCCCAGTCTCATTCTTTACACATTTTTATCGATTGTACCTCCTATCATGAAGCTTTTTTCCACCATGCAAGGATATGTTTCCCAAAGTGAGATCGAGAAAAGCGCTTGCAGTAAAATGCTTTGGTTTACCATATGGAACATCTTCTTTGCAAATGTGCTTGCAGGGTCTATTACAAGTCAACTTAATATATTCCTAGATCCAAAGGATATTCCTTCGAGGCTAGCTGTTTTTGTGCCTGCACAGGTGATGACATAACCTTCTTATTTCTTGTCCAGTTTTTAAGAACATATCTGCCATCTACATTCTACAGTTCATCTCTGATAAGGAAAGCATTCAGACAGATGTTTGTGTAGCGTTATATATGTATTTATATATATTAGCTGACATGTTATCATTCATTTGTGTTGAATCTTGTTAAAGGAAAAGTTCTAACTTAATATTTTAGATGAGGATGTTTTACAATTAACATGTCCTTCATGGATCTCCCTTTGATGTTGCAGTCGTAAATTAATAAGGTATTCATTCGTTAAGTTATAATGGTTATACAAAGTATAGTTTTTCTACTAGATTCTTGATCCTAGAGACTTGAAGACGTTATAACATTCTTTTGAATAAGATCTTTCGTGTAAATTGTTAATATATGGACATTAGAATGTTGATGGTTGAGGCTAGCAAAAGAGTTCGAATCAGTTGAGTGGCATCCAGAGTCAAGAGGAGGGAACACTGTGTGTGATGGGAGCCGGAATAGGAACTAAAATTCATGGAGGATATGTTTGTCATTGAAGAGGGCCAGGGCGATGATTACAAGGCATGGTTGATACAGCACTTATAATTTAAAACCTCGAAATCTGACGTCAAGCATTTAGAACTTATTGTTGTCTTCTCTGACAAAGCAATTTTGGGCAAGGAGAAATCTGCCATTACCTTGGAGGCCCAGTTAAAAGCGTGAAGTGACCTGCCTAATTTTTCCTCTGGGAAAGATTAGACAAACATGTGAGGCGAGATGAGACTTGACAGCTCACCGTTGAAGACAGTTTTAAAATCTGGTGCAATCTGAGGGCAAAAATATGAAGAAGCATGGCCCTCTCTATGTCTTACTGTAAAAATAGCTGCCCAAAATTTCCATGTTTATGTTTCTGAGGTAGAAATGTAGAATTACTGTTGGTTATTACTTCTGACGAGAACTTGTTGTGATAATTTATCTACATGCACATAGACATACTAGTTGCTTATGAACTGCTGCAAAACCAGAATACATGGGATCATTTTCTCTTGTCTACCAGGTGGGAAAACTTTACATGCTGAAAGTTGAAAAGCACATAAAGGATCTACGTACTGTGCAGATTCTTTTCGATCCATGTGTCTTGTTCATTATCCTATTGATTCCATATTCATCTGTCATAGTGGAGTCTTAAACTACAGTACATTGCAATATTATGCTGGCTTAGCACAGAATCCATAATTTTGTTAACTTGTTTTTGTCCTGATTGATCTTATTTTTGCATTTTCGATTTGTAGGCTTCTTTCTTCATTGCCTATGTTGTGACGTCATGGACAAGCCTATCATCAGAGCTTACAAGGATTTTCCCTCTCATTGGTCATTTTTTAGGCAGACATTGTTTCAGTTGTATGGATGATGAGCTCCGCGTGCCATCTATCCCCTACGACAGTGAAATTCCTAGAATCCTTCTTTTTGGGCTTCTTGGTCTCACTTACTTTTTATTAGCTCCGCTAATTCTCCCATTTATCATGGTTTTCTTCTGTATTGGATATGTAATTTATCGTAATCAGGTGAGACCTGCATTTGTTATTATGTGTTCATACGACATTCCATCATTGTGCTGCATCATCATAGCATCCTGTTAGTAGCTAGCTTCTCATAGATTATAGTTCCATTTTGATCCCAGTTTATAGAAGGTAGAAGAATTATAACATGATTTCCATTTGGGATATCAATTCCTTGGATATTTTGGGCTGTCTGATTTTGTGACTATTTTATGCAGCTATTGAATGTGTATCTGCCCAAGTATGAAACTGGAGGAAGGTTTTGGCCTATTGTGCACAATTCTACTGTATTCTCTCTTATACTTATGCAAGTAGTTGCAATTGGAATATTTGGGTTGAAGAAGCTCCCTTTAGCATCAAGCTTAATAGTGCCGCTCCCGGTGCTTACATTTCTGTTCCACGACTACTGCACAAAGCGATTTTTACCCATCTTTCATGCCTACCCTGCAGAGGTACTTATACCATGTATTTCTATTTTTATCGCCATTCATTGTGTATGGTTGAGAACTAGCCATTGTTTCCAGATCCGTTGCGAACTTGATTGCTTGTTGAAATGAGAAGAGTCTTACTCTCTTTCAAATCATTTAAGATATGCATTTTGGAGTTATGCAATTTTGTTAGGTTGAAATGCAGGAATTAAGATAATTGTTTGTTTTAGTTGTTAGATTAAATTCACAGCACTCTAACTGAGCTTTACCTCATCTGAAATTAGGCCGGTTTGCTAATGGTTCATTTTATGATTACCATCTTTTTATTAGGACATTTTGGATGTAGCATGCTGAGTGTAGTACATGTATTAAGCTAAAAAAAAAGTTTGAAGGTTACAATGTAAAGAAGAATATGACTTGTAAAGCAACTAACATATAATTTACTTGTTCTACTGGCCTTCCTTAATTTCTGTAGCCCTGCTTCGATTCTTTTGTGGAATTTGACTTTGGAAGGTGTTGAATACATATTTCTCGATCTACTAGATACACTTTTTTGGATCTTTCTCACCCCACCCCTTCTCAAACTCATGAGTGTAAGAGCATAAATCATTATTAACCAAGATTAGAAACGAAGATATAATAGTGGGGGGCTCTTTGATAACATAGTTGGAAGCTGTAACAAAGGAATTTTAAATGTTTAGCCACAATATTGTATAGATCAACGTAAAGAGTACATAGTCATTCGAAATGGTTGGTGCAATGCTCAATGCTCAATTGGCGTTGCGGTCTTTATGCAAGCAGTTTAGTGATGATCCATGACATTTGCTTGTTCTTTTGTTCCAGAAGGTACAACCTTGTCTTACCTGATGCATCTAGGATGCGAAAGGTGCCATGAATGTGGCATTTATCATTTTCTTTTTGGTATGGCACAAGATGCTTTTATTGATACTCTAAGATCGTTAGCTCATTTTACCCTTGGTAATTTCTAGATGTATTTTACTGTGTTTTGCCACTCGCCTATTTCATTTGATGTGCCTGATGTTTGTGCTGGCCATTTCTTTGTAGACTTTGATAAAGAAAGACCGTCAATATCAGAATGATCCGTCAATGGAAGGGTTCTTCAGAGGACTAGTCAATGCATACAGTGACCCAGCTCTGATGCCGTTTCGCCACTCTCTGCACAGAAATGAAGGAAAAGCTCCCTTGCTTTCTTCCAATCAAGTGTGACACCTCTTTAACCGTGATCCAAGCTTTCTTCCAATCAAGTGTGACACCTCTTTAACCGTGATCCAATTACTTCATGTAATCTTATGACTTAAATTGGGCCCTTCATATTTTTAGCAAGGGGGGGGGCTCCAGGGCAGACGTCTATGCCAATGCATCATGTATCAGAATGGGTTGAATCTGGAATCCGCTCATTCCTTAATTCATCTAATCCATCTCATACCATGCAGCCAAACAGGCCCTTACATGTTTCTTATGTGGGGAGTGTATACTGTATATTAACAAATACAATGTCGTTGCTCCTCTGGACAGCCTGTTGTCTAATCACGATGGAACAGGGATGTTGTTTGTTGTTGCTATTATGAACACTGCAGAGGTTCATCCCACCCTTGTAGCTCCGCTCCCTAGTTTGGTTATGTAGCATACTACATGTAAACATCACCTTCTGTTTGGATTTGGAAACTTCTAATCTTTATATCTTCAAGCTGAAAATGGTGCCTTTCAGCATTAAAGTTTTACGGAAGTAAGTTTTGGGCCCTTGGGATGTTATTCACTCAAATTGATAAATCGATGGACCGATAGGGTCGACAAAAGATATCCTGCTAGCTCTTGAAAGTAGAACTTGAGATAGAATATGGTGCAAGTGAAACAGATTTATTGCAGGTCACTCAAGCAGAAAATCTCATTGTCTGCAATAAGATACCGAATACATTGTACAGGAATAGTTTTTCAGCCAATCGTCAGCCTCCTCTATCTAAGATTGGTACAAATGGATACTCGTGTAAAAATTAGCTATTAATAGATGGTAATCAGATATGTGTAAATTCTTGATAATGAATACAGAAAGATGGAAGACCACAGACTAGATTGTTCTTGTTGGAGAAGCTCTGACAGGCGTCTCGTCCTTGTGGCACCTCTTATCTGAGAAAAAAAGGAGCAAAACACTCCCTGAATTATCTACTTATGTTAGCTTGATAGAATGGGACGTATAGCAGTTTTAAAATCTTCATTGAACTTTTGCTCTGAAAAATTCTGTGCACGTTTTCTTGCAGCTGAAGCAATTGTAATCCTCTCAGTCTCTGGCATCGTTAGAATCCTAACAATAGCATTAGCATAGTCTTCTACGGTGCGTGCTAGAAACCCTGTTTGATGTCCATCTTCTTCTTTAACGATATCCATCTTGGGCCCTGCTGAATTATGAGCTGCGAGGGGAGCAATTTTGTTAGGAAGACTTATGTTGGTCAAACTGACAGAGGCCATTTTTTGGAGAAAGGAAAACTAACCAATAGGAATGGCACCAGCTGCCATGTACTCAACGACGCTTATCCCAAAATGTTCATCTATCATCGAGTGAAGCCCTGCAACAGCACCTCCTAGCAGTTGAACCAGGTCTCTGTTTCAAAGAGCACATGGAAATGAAATTAAGTTGCATATGCATATCAATCTTTGCAAGTGAATAGGCAGCTATGTGCAAAAAAATACAATACACACTCATGACCCTACAAATCACATCCCACAAGGCAGCAAGACTTAGGAAGGACCCTTTAACAGTTGTGCCAAGGCAAAATAAGATGGTGATGCAAAACCAACCTGTACTTGACATCTTTGTGGAACTCTACATACTCATCCATGCTTAGTTCAGCAGTTCTATCCTTCAACTTCTGTAATCTGCCTAGGTCCTCATTGTTTCTGCAACTACCAACAAACTGGAGTTTTGGTCTAGGCAAATCTGGTTCCAATATTTGAAGAGCAAGTGAAAATGCCTCCAGCTGAAGAGCATGAGCCTGACGGATAAGTAAGCACATTGTAAGACTACCAAATGCCATGAACTACTCTAACCAAAGGTGCTCAAAACTGTCTTTCATATAGTCAGTGTACAAACAAACCTACCTTTTCTGGACGAAATTGTGCAACAGAAATAAATATAGGTGTCTTCCCCGGCCTTTCCAAAGGAAGCATCTGTTTAGAAATCCAAAAATTGTTTGTAATAAGTGGTTGCTCAGTCGGTTTCATTGGATGATTAAAAAAACTGAAAAAAAAAGCTTAAAGCTCATAAAACAACTGTACTGATGTACCAAAAATGAACCTACTGTTGAAGAATTTAAAGGCAAAGAGAGGTACCCAAACCATTCATATTGCTCATTAGATGTGGGTAAATAGAAGATTTTATCAAGATTGCATCAATGCCAATTCCCGTTTAAAAGGTCAGCTCCTTCTAGCAGAACAAAAAACGTAAAACAGAATAATTTCATCATCATACCAAGTTCTTTACTCACAAACACTAAATTAATCTGGATATTCTCAAAGATAAGACTCAATATGGAACAGATCATTAGGTGCATAATCTATCACCATAAAACAATTCTGCAAACTTTTGTAAGGTTTACTATCTAGAATTTGCAGGGTGTAAAGCATTTTCAGCAGCACCAAGAGATTTCATTGCTTCATATCAGAGTGCAACTAAGGGGTGTGACTATGAGAAGTTCAAAAAGGATAACAAAATGGACTGATGGTCTGTAAAGAAATTACTATACATAACTCATGCAGAACTCTGCATCAGAACCAATCAGCAAAAGATATTACACACCTGAAGTGCTGAAGTATCACAAGGAGGGTAAACTCTCCTGATACGCTCAGGAATTTGCCACAGTTTCTCAATGTGAGATCTTGTCCATGAGGAATTCACCATTGCAAGATGTGCACAGGACCCCACTGATCCATAAAGCAAACTAAAAAATGTGTAGTATATGACCTTGCAGTGAGAGAGCCATATGCTGCCTCAACAAAAAGAATTACAAGCCGAGTGAGATATGAATAGGGCAAGAGCATATATGCAGTAAACACTAGTAAAGAAGATTATGAAGAAGTGCAATATCCCATCCTACCCAGGCACTTTAGTTAGTACAAAACATTCCTCTCTAGCTAACTGACATCCACAACCATAGCCATTTCATCTCAATAATGACAGAAAGATAATCTCTCCATCAAAGATTTTATTTTTCCTATTCTGGTTCCTTCAGCAATGTCAAATAAATCAAACAACAAAATGGTGAAGTGAGGATGATGGAAACCAGACTTCAAAGGTTAGTTTCCAAAGATCATAATTTTGAGGTGAAAAGAGTTATCAAACAACAAACTTCATCATAATAACCCTTAATTGCAAGTGTAACTAGAAAATTGACATAAAGAAGCATACCTTTTAGCAATTAGAGCATCGTTATTATACATCGAACTGCGTTGTTGAACACGAGAAACCATATCTGAACTGATTGTCGGATAATGGGTGTAGCAAATGACTTTGCATCCAAAGATCCGAGCAAGTGGATATGTAAAAGCATACCCACTAGTGTCGAAGTAGTATTGAGGAGTAAACTCAGTTAGAGCCTCCCATGCGAGATAAACTGAACCGAGACTCTGCCCAATCATAGTGAAATGAGGATAAGTCTGCTCCTCAATCCACTTCCTCCTGGACAGGCGCACAACCTAGCAACAAATGTTCAATATCAAAGACATAGCTCCACCTGGAGAACCCCAAATCACCAAAAAATCAATGCTCAACACAAATCCCTCCAAGTAGAACTATCACGACAAAATCCTACTTTTGAGACATAAAGAATCAATCTAAGAGGAACCAAATCCGACTTAGGAGGATTCTAAACAACAAAAACCCTTCCAAATACCCAAAATCCCGATTACTACGGATATCGAGGACCACTCCAACAAAACCATGACCAAAATCCAACCTTCAATCCAAGAACACCAAACCAATAAGCTCTAAATCTTTATCATTACGAGCAAAAAAGGTGTCACCTTGGGCGGGCGGAGAAGCCGGACGCCAAATCGATCAAGGGCGCGGGCGGCGAGGCTCTCTCCGGTGGCATCATCACCCGTGAAGACGGCGCATTCGAGGTCTGGGCGCTCCTCCTGCACAGCTCGCACCGCGCACCACAACACCCTCTCCCCACCGCCTCCATCGTTCGTGTAAGGATGGAAGAACCCCGCCGCCGTCGCCCTCCGCCGCCACCTCCCAGATACCACCGCCGCCGACAGAGACCCCAACACCACCACCACCACCACTAGAATAGCAGAGAATAAGGAGACAAGCACCAACAAGATCGCCATGGACGGAGCTCGCGGGCTGGTTGGGTTCTCGCACCCTTGGTAACTTATTAAGCATCCGAATCCGGACTAAACTCATCATCCATACCCGATAAGAGGACGCGGATTCGAATCAAGTTGTCAAATCCGATATAATGAACGCGATCCGGCGATCGATTCCTTTCGTGTCGTGTCCATCCTCATCCGAGAAGCCATGGCGACGATAGCGGCGGCGCGGTGGCCGGAGATGCTCGGCGGCATCGTTGGGGAGTCGCGCCGCGTCGTCGCCGCCCACTCCCGCCACTTCCTCGCCATCTCCGTCCTCTTCCTCCTCCCTCTCTCCTCTCTCCTCCTCGCCTCGCCCTCTCTCCAGTCCCTTCTCTCCTCTCCTCAAGACGCCCATACCCCTCCTCAATCCCTTCTCCGCTCTACTCCCGACCACCACTGCTTATCCATCGCCGCTGCTGTAGCCGGCATCTCCTTGGTGGCGCTTGCCCTTATGCTCTCAGCGGCCGCCTCCATCGCCTGCAGCGTCCATCGCGGCTTTTATGGCCGCCCCGTCCGCCTCCTCGAAGCCCTTCGTTCACTTCCGTTATCTCTCCTTCGCCTTCTCTCCACCCTTCTCTCCGCCGCCCTCCTCCTATCCGTTAGCCTAACCCTCCTGTCCTCTATCCTCCTCCTCTCCCTCCGCCTCATCCGCAACACCTCCACCCACGCACTTATCTACTCCGTCTTCGCAGCCATCGCACTTATACTCGTCATCTACCTCCCTGTTAATTGGTCTCTCGCCGGCGTTGTCGCCATACTTGAATCCACTTGGGGTTTTAAACCACTTAGCCGGAGTGCCCATTTGATCGCCGGCATGAGATGGGCTGCTTTAGTTCTCAACCTCTTGTTCGCCTCTGGGATTGGACTCGTACTATGGGAGTTTAACTTAAGATTGGACGGCGATGTGGGAAGCCAGTGGACGCCAGTGGTGGCCCGAACAGTATTCGGCTTGGGGGCGGTGGCCTTGATGCTTTTGTACTTCTTGGTGAGCAATACTGTGATGTACTTGTACTGCAAGGCGTTGTATGGAGAGCTCGCTGGAGAGATTGCGGAAGAGTTCGCGCGGGAGTATATTTGCCTACCCTTCGATGAGCGGAAGGTGCCACATGTGGTTTCAGTTGTTCGCCAGGATGCGGCTGGACGCTGGTGAGTTTCCTATGACAATGTTGGCTCTGTTTGTTGTTGGAAGGTAGGGTGCTTGGTGCTCGTAGAAATGCTACTGTGGGACATAACTATGCATGTCTAAGGTTGTCAACTCTGTACATAGATTCGACAGCTCTTTGCATGAAACAATATGGAAGGAAAGTGTGTAAAATAATCTTGGACCTATCATATCTATGCCAAGTGATGGTTGTATACTGCTACCTTTTGGAAAATAATAAGATGGTTTTACAATGATGCCTTCATCCACTGTGGAGACAAGAATTGTTCAGCTTACAAATGACTACAAGTTCCTGGTAATTGTTTAGTTACAAACATGGAGGTGTTTTGACATGTTTAATAAAGATAATGCTTGCTCTAATGCTCCTAATTAGCTGGATGAAGCTGAAACAAGGTCCTATTAACAACTTTACTAACTAACAGAACACTTGAGCCGAAGATTAGGTTGCTGAACGGAGTAATCGGCTACTTGTGGAGGGCATGTGCTGGTAAACTCAGACACATTTCGTGGTCAATTATCCCAGAGACCCTCACGCTACAAATTATTTCAACTTTTGTTCTGCTAGTCACAAGATATGATGGCTTCCAGTACTTTAAATCCCTTTAGATCCTTCAACGATGCTTGTATTGACCATGTCAGGTAATAACTTGAAGTACTTGTATGATCAGCAAGTATTCTATCATCCCTCTTCCATTGTACTGGTTAAAATTTGTCAGTTTCCTTTGGTGCATTATGCTAAGGGAAACTAACTATGACCTGGTGGAATGGAAAGAAAGCAAAATGCTCTTACTGCATCACAGACCTGTGGTTTCTGGAAAGGCATTTCTTCATTGGGGCAAAGAGACCATCCCGCTCATTAGAGTTCGTTGTCCTTCCTTTTGAGTCAAAGCAGGGCTTACTGCTTTATTCCACCTTTGACAAAGCAATTTGCTTAACCTTGGGAAGGTGAAGGTATTCTTTTGGTGTGCTGCAAAATCGCTGTACGTTGCAGGTATGATTATTATCATCTTGGTCATTCACTTTGTAGAGCAAGCATTATCTCAACGTTTTTAATGAAACTACTGGCATTTTACTAGAATTTCTGGCCATCTTTCTGCACATCAATCATATATCTGTTCACTAACTTTTTTTTGTAAGTGTCCAGCTTGGTTCAGGCATTTGCCTTTGCCACCTTAGTGTAAATCCTCATATTGCTGGTTAATGTGCTTGGGCTTATTGATAGTTACTTATTTCTCTGAAAGCCTGTCTTGGCTTGCCCAAAAGCCCTAATGCCAAAATTCTTAATGTGAAGGCCCCTTTAGTGTGGTAGATATATCGGCATCTGCAACATAGTGAGATGTGCAGTCTTCTCCACTGCAAAGCAAGCTTATTTTTTCTCTTTTTATTCAATCTAGTCCTTGTTTTGGAAGCAATTGCTGTGGGCCTTTTTTGAGGAACTTCAGTCATCATGTGATTTCTGCTGTGTTTTAAATCTCAAGAAAGTGATGAGTGTCCTCCTAACTACCTTTAATTCCAACTTTATGTTCGTAAACGGAATATCATAATCATGCTTTGCTACACCACTCCACTCAAAGTTTAGTGTCGTATATGTTTTGATAAGCACTGGTAGGTAGAGGTCAGAGATCTAGAGTAGAAAGAAAGATTTGTGGGTTCAATGTCTTAAAAAAAGCTGATGCACACAATTTGCTTTGTGTCTGATGAGGAAAGTTGGAATGAAAGACATTCAGGTCTGTTTAGTTCTTCTGAAATCATCGTCGGCTTTGAAGGCTATGCTGGTTTTGTTAAATTTTACATCCTTTGCTATTTACTGATCTGCATATCGCAATCTTGGTTAAACTTGCTTAGATGAGATAAGGACATATGTGGGGTTTACCTTTTGGTGTATGATTCAGGATGCATTGACAGTGTAAATTCAGTAGAGATCAAGAACATCTACCTAACTGCAGCAAGAAAAGAAACAAGAAGCATGCGAAGGTTGACTGGGAAGTGATAAACATGAGGTATTTAGTGAACTAATAGTAATAGGTCAGCTGTCTTAATGAGGGCTCATCAGGACAAATGAGGGTTCATGTCCCTGATACACCTTGTAGACAACGAATGATCCACTCTATCACAGGTAAGGTGAAGTTGTTTGTTATCATAAAAAGACTAGCAGTATATGATTGTGGAGAGTATACTCAAGAAAACGACTTTGTGATCGCATCCTGAAGTAAATTCTTAGTTAAAAACGTGTTACATCTTTCTACAAATGCGCAACGTATGATGTATAGTCTTGCAGTTGTAGCATCCAAGCTATAAAAGCAGAGGAGGAATTGAGTTGTTGAAAAGGACAAGAGATCTCTACTTGCTCCTATGTGAACTATGGACAAGAGATCTCTATGGATCCATCCAACTTCTGCCAAACCAATTGACCACTCGAATAGTACTCTTCTTCTTCATGCTTTATGCCATCTCTTTCCCTTTTTTCCATGAGTTTGGTTACTGTCACATTGTTGTATTAACATACTAGGTGGGCCTCCCATGCCACCTTGCACAAGTAAAAATCCCCGTCTCCTCTCTCTCTCCCTCCTAACCATCCGATAATCACATGATAATTAATTAAATAGAGAGTAAATAATGCATACGATCGAGTAACCATCTCTCATGTATGCGTAGATATTATGACTCATGACACCCCTAATTACTTTATACAGTAGATTGGAATGACATGTCTTGGCTAACTTGAGTTGTGACGAATCACAAAAAAAATGTTGTTGGAACACTTTTTTTTTTTTCTTCTAATGATCTAATCTATTTTTAGTGTGACAAAAGAAGTAAATTTCGAAATTGAAATCTAAAATTAGATCTGTGTGTTTCAATTAGACATGGTTTTCGCTCATGTACTCTGGATTTTACCCAACCCAATTGCACTCCAAATTTTAGCCCATAATTGAAAGTGTTGCCTGACCAAGATGTCAACCTTATTAATGACATCTTACCTAAAAGGAGGGTTTCCTTCTTGCTATCATTTCTTCTATCAACACCTTCATACCTCATAACACAAAGAGCATGTCACTGTATATTATGGTTCCGCTACCAACATGTTCCATCCATGGCTTAGCAGGACAAAGCACCAACCACATGACTCAGGTTGGAAGTTTTAAGGGGTTTTTTTTACATGTGTCCCTCAAAATTTCTTAAATATGACATATACCCTCTTATTTTTTCGACTTATATATGTATTCATGTAAACTTAAAAAAAAATGATAAATATACCTCACCGTTTATCTCCATCCATCCATTTAACTTAACTATGATCTAAATCTAATCATAACATGTAAAAGTACTTAATTGCCCATGCCTATAACGTGTATGGAGCATAGGTCATCTCCGACCTCTGTTCAACGGCGCCCTCTTAACGTCGACGTCACCGAGTTCCAAACTGACTTATTCCCGTACCCACGCATCTACTTCACTCTCTTCCCTTATACGCCGATGATCTTGGTGGTGGAGGAGTACCATGAGCAGCTCTCGATGGTGGCTATGGTATCACCAACACCACGTCGACGTTGATGCTCTATTCTTAGAGATAACAAGAATAGAGGAAAAACAAGGATATAGTAATCACTAATCACCACTCTATGATGGCCTTGCAGTAGCAAGTCCAATCTCTTAAAACTATGGAATTGAAGGACTTCGTCAGGTAAATAGTTCGCGTGGGGAAGAGAGATATAGATAGACCGTCTACAAACAGAGGTAGAGGGATTAAGGATTGGGAGAGAAGAATGGAGAAGCAGCGTCCCCATACGGCCGAGAGCAAAGATGAGGAAGAAGTTGGAGATGATGTCTTTTCACGTCCGACTCGTCGGAGAAGTCGGAGAGCTTCTCGATGGTGTCGGAGGTCTCCGAAACAGAGTCTGTGAAGGGGTGAAGCCGTCGGAGGGGAGTGCAGCCTTGGACGTGGATTTAAGAATATTTATAAGGACTTCCGAGCATCAATGGAGAGGGGGGGGGGGGGGGGGGGACACCCACGGTGGTGCCCGGCGGGGAGCAACCAACCATGGCTCTCTTAACGGCATAGGAACCTAACTCAGGAAGAGGAGAAGGCTAGCCTCGTTTGGTACAGGGTTAACTTTATTTCAGGTGAAGAAACTTTATTTTATGTTTTGGGAATAACTTTGTAATGATTCCTTGGAATAAGAGAAAAGCAGAGTAAAGAATGAAAATAACTTTATAATGATTATTTGAATAAGGGAAAGGGTGTTTGGGGTTAAGGGGTGAAATAAGTAATGGATTTGAGAATATTTCAGGAATATTCTCCCCCTTAACCCGGGTTAAGGGTTATTCCCGAAATCTATTCCAGTATCAAATGAGGTCTGACTTCGTTTTAATAGCGTCAAAAGTATTCCCTAGTAATTAATCCTAAGAGGTATGTTTATCATTTTTTCAAGTTTACAGGATACATATATAAATCGAAAGAATGTAGAGGTAAATTTGATATTTAAAAAATTATGAGGGTTGTCCTAGGTAAAAATACCTATAAAAAAAAGACCACAAATCCCACGTACTAATTTCTCAATAGAAGGTTAGAGTTTTAGATCGGTAGATGATTTGTGTCTACATTGATGTCAGATTCTTCATGCTTTAATATGGTTACGCACATTACCAAGAGGTTGTTGATGCGTTACTCTTTGACATTACTAAACCACACGGTCCACACCTTAAGGATCGGATCAGCCTTAAACTTCAATTCTGGATGTCGAAATCATGCCATGATGCTGCAACAGCCTACCTAAAGATCGTCAACTGTTAGATGGACAGTATTTTCAAAATTACTCTTAGAATCTTGTAGCCCAAGCTGAAGATGAAACAATATTCCAACTTCTTTGGCTGCTTGTCTTAAGTAGAATCGGACTTCTATCACGGGGTGTAGCCATGTCGTGGTGCAGCGGTTAAGACTTGTAATCTCCTATTTGAGCTCTTAGCTTAACTATTTTTTTTAAAAAAAAAAGAAACAAAGCTGACGGTTAGCAAAAAAATAATAGGATGGTTACGGATATGGCTGGCTATGAGAAAATAAGGCCGGTCAATTAGGATACTCCATGTATAAATAAATATAAGAAAGCTTTTGTGTATAAGCTACGGCAGAGATACGGAAGATGAGCATCATCGAGTATATTTTTCGTCTCCTTTTTCAACAAGTATAAACAATTGAGATCACAAACAACTGATCGAGGCATCGAGCCTCTTAAAAAGTGAAAACCAATCTTAAAGGATCCCCTCCTTTCTTCTAGTTGTTGGCCTATCATTCATCTAAAACACCAGATCCAAATCTCCAACCAACTCCCCACTCACCGGTACAACTCAGAACAATTGCTCACACTCTCATCATTCTTGTAACCATCCCACAAACACTTAACCAAAACTCCTTGGAAGAACACACACCATGGCGATGAATAACTCCTTCAAGATCATGAGACTCTCCATCCATACCTTCCTCAACAACTACCACTCCGTCGCCGCCACCGCCTCCCTCCTCGTCTTCCCGGTCTCCGCCGCCATCCTCCTCTCTCAAGCAATCACCCCTTCCTTCCTCTCCACGAACATCATCTCTTCCCGGCTCCGGTCACTCTTCGAAGCCGCCGGCTTCCCGGCTTCCTCTTTCTTCTTCTCATTTCTTCAGCTCAAGCTTTCGCAGACCGCCGTCTCCTATGTCTTCACTCTGCCATTCTCTCTCACCTTCCTAGTTCTAGCCAAAGTCTCCATTGTCAGAACCATCCATGAATACACCATGCATGGTAGAGCCTGCCCTCCCAAGTTCTCTTCTTTCATGCAACTCTACAGCCCAGTCCTGCAAACCTTTCTCTTCAACTCCTTCGCCATCCTCACCGCCAACGTCGCCGTCTTCTCTCTTGTCTTTGTGGCATTCAACCTTATAGACATCGCCGGTCTCTCTTCCGGCGGCTCTCTCCTGGCCCTCTCCGCCGCCGGTGCCATCCTCTACTCCACGGTGATTGCAAGTACCGTGGTGACATGCAACTTGGGGATCATAGTCTCGGCGGTGGAGAACTCCGGCGGGTACCTGCCGGTGATCAAGGCATGCATGCTGGTCAGAGGCCGGACGGCGACCGCTTTAAGCCTGGCTCTGTCTGCCAACCTGGGGATGGCCGGTGTTGAAGCCTTGTTTCAGTCCAGGGTGATCAGGCCATACCATCTGAGTGCCAAGTTCAATCCATCTCTCATCTGGGAAAGCTTCTCGATCGCTTATATATACTCCCTCCTCATTGTTCTTGATGTCATCATGAGCTACATGTTCATCAAGAGCTGCCATTTGGGTTATCGATCGGATTCGGAAAAGAGATTTGATTACCTGATAGAATTCGAGCCGGAAGGGAAGGCTGCTCTGCAAGCTTGAATGCCAACTGTTTCAATGCAACAGAGTGAATCAGATAGTTTTTGATGCGTTAATGTTTTTTGTTTTTTTTTCCCCTTGGCTATATGAGAATCAACATTTAAATTGTAAAAAAGAAATGGATATAGAGATGAAATCAAGAGTTCTTAATTCCTCCCTTCATGCATCCTGGAGGAACAGTTCTTGCTCTGTTTTGCTTCAGTTGTAAAATACTTGCACAGAAGTAAAGTCCTCTGGAGTATGGACTAAGAAAGGATGAGTTCCTTCCAATCAATCTCAATCTCAGACAGATCTCGAAGTTAGATACAATTGAATTACTGGTTTCTCACCGACCTTGCATGATTTATACATTTTTTAATGACATTGTGAATTGAAGAAAAATAATGTAGACCAGAGTAATAGAATTCTTTTTAGTAGTCCAAGTCCATGGAATTTGATGTCAAGGACACCTGTCACTAAAACAAACTTTGAGTCCAAAATTAAGAACATCAGATCCAAAATTATTCCATAAGTGGTGACTTGGAAATTACAACATGGAGAGAAAAAAAAATTAACGAGAATGAATACAAAGAAGCACTTGAAACAGTAAATGAATCAGACAACTGGAACTATCTCAAGAAATTCAGGCATTTGATCCTTCCGAGTCCAACACACACAGACAATCTCAATCTCGGCCATAATCTCCATGAGCTGGAACTGCAGCTACTGACTGAATTCAGTACCAGTTTTGATTGTTTTCCAAGTTGTCTATTTCCAGGTTTTGCTGGCTACAAAACCGCCATGGCCTGATTTCAGTACCAGGCTTGCCCAATTTGATGGTCTGTGCACGATTCGGGATGAAACCCGATCGCTATCTTCACCCCCAGATGCATCATACCCACCGCTGGTTGACCTAGAGAGTGGAGTGCCATTTTGTGCAGCCGATGCGAGCTCTGGTACTTCTTCACCTGTGGAGAAAGAAACCCGAAATCGATGGAGATCTGACGAATCCAAACTACTTGCAGGAGAAGATGAAACAATCCCAGCAAAACTCATTCTGCTAAATGCACTCCTTGCTGCTTGCTGGAGGGGTGCTGCTAGAGTAGTTGATGACTCTGCAGCAAGCTCACTGTCAGTGCTGTTGCTAGCACTTGCAGATACGTTCGAAAGAGGCTCTAGAGGGAGGCCAACCAGGTGCCGGCCTCTTTTGTTAGTCCGCCTCCAGTTATCTGGCCTCGGAGGCATTCGACTACTGCCACTACCCAGACTGCTATCTATTTTTTGACCGCTATGCATCTCTCGTCTTTGAACCGGCTGCAGGATTTTAGACTTCTTCCTCGCCTGCGCTGCCACTTTAGAAACTTCCTCAGCATTCAGTTGTGCCAAGGTCCACGGACTAAGTTTCACAGTCGGCATCCTACTTTTCTTTGCAGACTCCTCGGCAATCATTTTCTTGCAAACAGAACTAGTAGACGTACCAGTTTCTGGAGGAAGAACATCGAGCTGTAAAAGAAGGGGGGAGATGCTTGCAATCAGGATGCTAATGCAAATCTATAGAAATCTGAAGGAAAAATACCCTTTAAATTTCCAAAACAAACCTCATCCTCAAGAAACATGCGTGGTGGAGTGCACCATGAGGCACGGTGAAACGTATTCATAGAGCTTGCACTGCTCATTCCAGTAAGAGAGCTAACTGAAGACATTTGAGGACTTTGCTGACCGCTACCAGCAGTTTGCTGATCCTGTTCCCTCAAGGCAACGATGTAATCATATGTGCTGATTCCCTGCAGATTAGATTTTTGAAAACCATCGTCAACACTCAGTCAGACAGAGAGAATGATATCTTTGCAATGGGATGATCGTGTGAGGCTCAACCAATCACTTGAACTCTGTTTCAAAGCATTTTTTTTTATTCCTTCCTCGACATCTTTTCCGTTATATTTGTTGCTGGAAAAATGTAAGAACATTTCATCAGGAATGCATCACAAAAGAACCAAGGAGCATGGATTTTTGTGCCGATCGGCACGGGCAGAACAGACCGAGACTATTGTGCCACTATGATATTGACACGGTACTTCTAGAATCAGCACACCCTTTGCCAACACTAGCCATGATAGTGACCGGTTATCCCATACAATGGTTATCCATGCCGGTGAGAAATGATTTCCTGCTTATTATCCATGCATGTGGCTTTTGTGTACAACTTCATAACCGCTTGGAATACTTCAGAGCCTTACACTAGACCAACACAAGTAGAATGCTCTACTGAAAAACACACATGGAAAAAGGGTAAAGAAAGTATTTGTTATCATCAGAACTTGTAGCTCTTGTGTTTAATTTGCAGAAAATAAATGATAGGTATAAGAAACTTAACAAAGTTTTCCTATATAAAAAAATAACTAAGAAAACATAGGCCTTAAGCTGTGCTCATGTCAATCTGTCTGAACCTTATGGATATGACCAAAACTAATGACAATTGTACTCAAAAAATGCAAGCCAGTCTCATAGTTTTCCAGTTATCCCAAAAATGTACCTTTCTTATTAGGAGAATGTGGAAGAAGAAAAGTTGCGCAAGTCGTACAGTGGCAACCATTGCCAACAAGGTGCAGGAAGCCTGTCAAACATAGTCACTTTGTTAGAGAAGAAAAGTGCTTTAAAAGGATGAAAAATGGAAGCCCTAGCTCATCATCATTCGACATCAAGAAACATATTAATTTTCAAGATCAATTTTCTTTCAAAGTTGATACAGCATATTAACACAGCTGATATCTGATTAGAATAAGAGATGCAGATGATGGGTAGGACAATATCAATTGTAAGGACAGAAGAAAGTAAATATAAACTCACCACCACAACAAGGAATGGCACAAAAGAGAAACTGCTTCCCAACTTTGCGATGATCTCCTCCGAATATCGCCTCTGACGGAGGAAACATAGAATCAGAACCAGGACGCCGACAACCCACTGTAGAATAAGCTGCAAGCTCAAGCCCAAGGTGCACAAACCACGGAGACCTGTCAATATTCAACCAGATTGAAAAGGACCTGGAACAAATGTGCTTGCTACAGCTACAGACTGATTGACGATGCTAAGAAACAGGATGAGTCATGGGGTAGTGGTTAAACAAAAATTGGTGTAGCATGTCTACATTTGAAAGTAGAAAGTACATGCAAAAATATGTAGGAGAGGGGCTTCTATACAGATGATAAGAGTTCATGAAACTAAAAAGGAACAAGGAAGCTTGCGCTTACCATAAGAAGTGCAGAACCCATGAGGATGAAGAACCTTCTATAGTTTCTTTTTCCTATGCAATTGTTCAGCCACTGTAAAACCAAGGCATAAGATATTAGAATGTAACCAGCTACAGGAATGGAAAAGAGACGATCAAGGGAGGCCATAGACTTTACTCTGCAGTGATGATCAAAACCATCGACACACTTGTCACAAATTCTGCAATGCTTACTGTGCTTGGCTACCTGAAGAATATAAATTGTTGATTTCAGTTCATTACAGCCTTATACAATAGAAGACCACAATTTTTTTCTTTTCCATAATTTTCATGTGCTAGTGGTCTATGATGTAGAGGGGAATCGGCAGATGGAATAATTGTTGCAGGTTAAGATGATCAGTGCTACTTTAAGAAGGCAAACTGAAGACTAATTGAAGGCTTGCTGCATACCTCTACTTTACATAGAATGCAGTAAAACATGCTATCCTCACATGGTGGCTGCTGAGAAGACTGACCATGTAACTGATGGTTCCTACAAATGCAAGGAAGTGGACACCAACCAAACAAAACTACTAACAAAGGCAATTGCCAACAGGAATTTTTCTTCACTTCAAGCTTGTTGGGTAATCTTCCCTCATTGACATCCACGACAGTGCCCTCATCTTGTGGATTAACATCAGCGGTTGTTGCAGGCTGAGCTTCTGTGATTGTGGAATCTGATTCAACACTTAGCCTGCTTACCTTAGGATGGTTCTGATATCCATCATCTTCTATGGAACAGTGCTTCCTAGACTTGAGAACTCCAGGGTCGGAAGGATCTGTTGCAGCACACCAAATATAGAGAAAAAAGACACTTGAAACCTAAAAAAGGAATTTCCTTGTCAGTACTTCTGCAACTTGCAGCATGCAATAGGAATGAAAAACAACTACTAAGACGATATAGATAAAAGAATCAACAAGGGACCTCTCAGAAAAATCCATCTCCGAAATGATTCACACACACTCAGTTTCTGCTTGCTAAGAACTAGACAAGATTGCCAGAAAACACGAGATCAAGCTAAAACCTCAAGTAAGCTCCACCTATATTGCTTTTGGCCTAATTGCTACTCTAATCTCCATGTTTCATGAGTATGCATCTTGCTCTGAAATGATTTCATGATGTCATTGTTCTAATTACATTAAGACATTCATTCCTCGATCTCAAAGCTATCCATCATCCATGCCAAAGAAATCCAGTGCCAATGTAGTTGATAGGCTGAAGCCGCCGAACACAAACCAGGACATGGTGTCAAAAATAGCAGCTCGTTGGATCCAAAGACAATCAAGAACTCTTCTTTACCGAGACATGCAATGAGATTTCTTGAGAAAGATTCGAGAAACACTTCGGAAGGATCACATCACAAATTTCCTCTAGTCCACGTATATAGACAGCCAAAAGAGACCAACAAGAACATCAACATTCACAAGCCAACAAAAGTTGTGGTTACCTAAGAAAGAAACAGACAGGCCTTAGAAAGCTTACCAAGGGAGTGTACAGCCCCAAAACAACATATTCAAACAGCTTATTCCCAACAAAAGGGAGGAAGAACACATAGAAAGCACATCCCAATGCCAGGAAAACAGAAATGGCTACCACCTTTACAAAGATAAAAGAGAAAAAAAGATCAGCACCCATTTCACTAAATCAAGAAAAGACACCGCCCAAACAACCAAAAGATGAGAAATGTCACCACCTGAAGAGGATGGTAAGGAAGCTGCCAACCAGTCTTCCTCATTTCCAGCTTGGGGGTTCAAGACAGATGCAAATGGAGAGATTAATGCTACCCAAATAACCAGAAAATAAATGCTAGCTTGAGCCCACCACAAAGAGAGAGAGGGATGGGTTCTTTTCCTAAGCTTTCCTCATCTCATGAAGAGAGGAGGGTATCAACAGCTCCAACCTCACAAGGCTGCATTGCCATTTTCCTGTAGTAACATCATTGGTCAAGAGAGAGAGAGAGAGAGAACAATGTGGAGATGAAGAGAAGAAAGAAGCACCTCCTCACCTCCAACAAGGCTCCAACAGACACCTCTTCCTCCAAAAAGTTGGAAGGTGCAGGAGAGATTTATGGGGAAAAGTGATGAGTTGTGCTGCATTTACTCTCTCTCTCTCTCTCTCTCTCTCTATACCATTGAAAGCAAGGATCAGGCCTGGTCTGCCTGACTTTAAACTAATCGTGTCTGGAACTACTTTTCTGATTGTATTGACCAAAACCCCCTTTCAGTTTAACTAAAGCGTCATGATAACCCCCCTCCATATGTCTACTGCGGACCTGCACCGTGTGTGTTTCTCTCTGCAACCTCCTTGTTTTACTCAAAGGTGGTGCAATTGCAGGTGAGGCATGAGCACATAGACCTGGCCAGAGTAATGAGTTGTTGTTGGCTCAAAACTCTTTGAACCCAAAGCATAAAACATCAGCCAAATCCTTTCTCCCGCCCTCACATTAAGGATCTGGGTTCACGAGATTTTGGTCTGCATGGTTCGAGGGCCATGGTCTTTTTTGTATGATTCGAGGGCCATGGTCTTTTTTGTATGGTTCGAGGGCCATGGTCTTTTTTGTATCCGTCTCAAAGCTTGTTGCTTGTGAAAAATAATTGATGAACATGATCCTTTAGACGAGGCACTTCTCTTCATCCTTTGGATTTATGCAGTCATTTGGACTTTGGTGCCCACACAAGATCTCAATCAACGTTCCATGAAGATACACCGCAGAGAAAGTTTCAAGCAAATGCCATGGAAAGGAGTACTATGGTGCCTCAGGCCAAGAGCTTTGTTTGCAGTGAACTGTACTCTGGTACAGTTTAAATGCTCCAGCCAACCTCTCTCTCTCTCTCTCTCTCTCTCTCTCTCTCTCTCTCTCTCTCTCTCTCTCTCTCTCTCTCTCTGCATCTATATGATACTACTCTGTAACAAAGCAGACCAACTTTATTTTACTGAAGAGCAGAATTGGAACACAGAATTATAAGAAAGATGGTAACATGAGCAACGCGAGAGCTCTCAGGGAAAAAAAGTTCCAGCAAGCTTATTAATCATAAAAATCTCATTTAGGTGCTTCAATGATCCCGGGTCTCAAGGCTTGATAAGCGCAATTGTCACAAGAAACGGTGTTGACTTCGATAAAACTAAAGCTCTTATTAGATATCATCCAGGGATTGCAGTAGTTATGCCAACATCCATTAGACAAATGAAAGATTCTTTGTACTAGCATATGGTAACGTGGCTGTCAAGTATTATATCCAAATGGAATGACTTCGTGTAGTTAAGTATATATGGACGTGAGAGAGAGTGCATGAGAGTTGATCTTTTCCTTCTTTGAGGGATTTTTTTCTATATATACTTCAAAAACATGCTATTTATATCACTGCTAATAAAATTCAATCTACGTATATTCCTTCCAAATATTTTCCTTTTTTTCGTACATAACTAATTTAATCGAATTTTGACTTTGTCAATATGAACACCAAAAGTATGTAAAAAGTCATTTCCCCTTAATTTTATTTTTATATTTCGACATTCTTCTACTAAATTTGAATGCATTATAAATAAACTCATGGGGCAAAAATATCTTTTTACATAATTTTGGCTTCTATGTTGATTTTGGCTTTTATATTTTTACCGTATTTTATCTTCATTGAATCAAGTCAGAATTCCATTAAGCCTGTCATAGGAACAACAAGCATATATAGGCAGGAAGAAACCTTTGGCAGATATATACGTGAATTTGTATTCTACGAGGATATTGAAATAAATCGTATGTTTTTGAAGGGTAAAAATACAAAAGCTCGTTAGTCAACTATTTTGGTTAGATTCCTCAAACAATAAGGTCAAATAAATAGGAAAAGAATGGTCAAAAACTTTAATGACGTCAAAATCCAACATCTAAAAGAATGAAGGGCCGTGATCTAACCGACTTGCGATCCCTCCTCTCATGTTTCATTCATAGAGGCCATCCTGTTAAGTTCTCTTGTGATTATTATGTTTATATCACAAGAGGCAAATGCGGTAACAGACGATCTTGCACGTGAGGCTGCCAGGGGGATCGGAAGCCGTTGGATAGCCTGAGCTATAACACCTAACCTTTTGACCCAATTTAGCCAAAAAAAAAAGAAAAAAAGCTGTCAAGTTCTCAACCATTCAGTCACCTCCACCAGAATAGTTGACGGACAAAAAAAGGAGAACCTTATGCAGCAGGCAGGCATCTTGTCAAGATGACCACAACTCTTAATAGAAGACATTTTGTTTTCCGTTGACCCAATCGAGTTGTAGATAACTACACATATGAGGCACGGTTGGTGGTCCTACAAACCCCACCAGCAACTTCTCCGTTCCAGCATTTGGCTTTTTCTACGCAAACCCACCAAAACCCAGGAGGCTCTATTGGGGGGAGTTTTTGCATAATACTATGGCCAAAAAACAAAAACAAAAAAATAATTACAGGAATAAGCAAGTCGCCAGCAAAAGAATTTTTGAATTCCCTTCTAGGTGCTTAGAACTTTGAAAACTACACATCATCCTATTTCAGATGATTGACATATAAGTCTAAACTGTGTGCATACTCAAATACTGAAAGGAAAATGATCATCAATGCCTCGTAAGAGAAGAATAATGAGTGTTTATGACCTCAATAATTCAAGTCAGTTCTTCTAGGCCAAAAATCAGCAAAAAAAAAAAAAAAAGAGCATGGAAAATGACCTATCAGATTAGCAATACTGTGTTGGGTGAAGACTTCCATTGGCCAGCGGCCAGAAAATAAATACAATCAGATTCGATGAAGACTATCTGCCAATCAACCACGGTCAGCACATCCATCATTCAGAAAAAATGTGTAAGGTATGTTGTATTGTTGTGCAAACTTAATAATACTCTGAAGAACACACAACGGTCTCAGTTCCAGAAATTACAAAATCCCCACAAATTTACTTACAACAAAGTTCAAAAAGGATAACAGACCCATGTAATAAACCTGATGTAACAGATCCTATATTCAGGTGCAGGTCAAAAACCTCTATAGCTATGAAAACAAAAAAAAAGGAATTGATTACTTGCCGCTTAACTATCCTGTATTACAAAATAACAGGAATAATACAATATTTCTACCTTGACTCTTCTACTGTACAAAAGCTTCGTACCTAGTGGCTGTCTATTAACAGAAAGAATGTGGGAGGGAAAATGGAATCGAGAGCTAGTATACAGAAAGAATTGAATGAACTAAGGGGTTAGCTTTGTACAAAGATTAGACTAAAAAATCAGAGGTTGCAGTAGCCAATAGGGCGAAGTCCTGGAGACATCTGTAGATCAGGAATCAAAACAGCTGGTATCAGACAAAATCACAGCACTGCAGTGATGCATTTGAGCAATATACACAGTAATGAGAATGAATATTTAAAAACAAAACTACCTGTACAATGATTTTGGCAGAATGTCTGAAGCAAAGTTTGCTCTGATCTGACATGATCCAGCCCCGAGTAAAATCTTTGACTGCCTATAAAAGGAATATGCAGATTCCCTGGCGGGCAGAGATACAGCCCCGCATGTATCACCAGCAAGTCAAAGGTCATCTACCAATCTTGCTTGTCAATTCTGCAGTTTTCGTCTTATCCATCTCAGACTCTTTCTGGGCCTTTTTCTTCTCAAGTTCAGCCTGCTTACAGTTCTCTTCATGTGCCCGCCGAAACAACCGCACAAAATTCAAAAGAGTCGTGATAACTGCATTATTTGTGGCAGGTGACTGTATTAGTTTATATGAAAAATAACTGAAAACGTACGAATACAAGTTCTAATAGGAAATATGGCAAAAAGTTTTGAGGACGGCAAGCACAAAATTTGCTATACTGCACGCGTTAGTGCTTATGCAAATTCAAGCTTGTCCTGGTAATTTGAAAAGGTTTTGATCATCCCAACAATCAACTAGAATCTCTGTAACTTTGAAAAGAAAAAGGCACTCGTATGTAGGAGAGTAAATGGTCCATGATAAGGTATTAGCTTCACGCATAAGTAAGAGCATCTCAGAAAATGGTGCATGTAAAGTCAAATTTAGATAAAATCACATCAAGAGCTTTGTTTCGCCTACAGTAGTGAGAAAGCAAACTACTCAAGCAAGATTCATAGATTTCACCTTGTTCAAATGGGCATCGGGCAGGATCTTCACCAAAATATAGGGCAACTGAATCTGCATTTTTACCCTGTCAGCAATTAATAGGTAAGGAATAGTAGTATGGACTTTATAATGACACCTGCGGGATCAATGAGATAGTAGGGTTCAAAAAGCATGAGGAAACTGAGTAAACATACCACTGCTGTATAAATTGATGTTAACGATCTCACTTCAGCTCCAGCAACAATAACAAAATGCTTCAAAGTCTAAATAAAAAACATCGACATAAGAATGATATAAAATGTAAAAAAATGTGTCAACTAAAGAAAACAAGAGCCAGCTAATTTGCCTTTTCTTAACAATCTAAAGAAGATGATCACAGGCACAAAGAGTGATTATTAATGCATAAGCTCTTAGTATCAAAACCCTAATGGATGCCTTCGACATCTGCTAAGCCTCAGTTGAACTGAAAAAACAACAACTTCGATTGTCTCCTAGAGTCAAAGTGGCCAGAACACATATCTCCAATCACCACGCATCCTACCTACCTGAAAAGTTAAGACCCAGATGTAGAGATGAGCAATCACAGTACCAAGTCAGAGGCTACAGACGTTCTTATATGGGCAGCAAGAACTCTCCCTTTTACCTAGTTCCAATTATGTTTGAACATTTAGGAAGCATGCCCAAAATCAACCCTCTGAAAACTCAACAGCATGTTGCCATCTCACCGGAAGGTCATAATAACTACATATATGCAAGAGTGCTACATTTCCATGTATAAACAAATTGTTGACCAAGTCCTTTAAGAACTCGTATCTATTTCGAGCCAATTGGAGAATGTGCTTGTTTTCTTTTCGTTCAGTTGAGCTTGATGTAATTTGAGTTAGGTTTGCAAGTACTGATTATTAGTTACTAAGAGTTTGCAAGGAATGACTATCTATCTACCGACTCTGTCACCAAAAGGTGCAAATTTTTAAATAACAACTTAAAACTGAATTGGCCATTGTGTTTCCATTCCGTATAAGGCAGTTTCAATTCTTCCAAACCACATGCCACTAGGAGTCTAGGACTGACATATGAATTGGAAATGAAACCTTCCCTTCTCTCTTATTCTTTGAAAACGTAAAAGTTCGTCCAAGACTGAAAGTTTACATTCCTCTTATAGCAAGCCAGTGTCAGAGCATAGCGATCAAAAACATTCTTCTTGCACTTTTGACTTCCTTGCTTCCCTCTTCTGCTTCTATGTTATCTTTATTCATCTGATGTCAAACCAAAACTGCTCCACAACCTTCCAAACCCATATCTATACACAACTCAAAGCCCTCAAGTCCTGTGAATTATCTAAAAGCTTTTCCTTTCTTTCCCAGGAAATCAATTGGGCGCTTTAGTAAGCTGTTGAAGACAGATTACCCTCAAACAAAGCCCTCAAAAGCTTCATTAAGTCTGCTTAAGCCTTCTATGAGCTCACCAATAGGAAGGGCCTCGACGAGGATATCACCAAAGCACACAGCTACCTTTAGTTGAAGTATAGAGTTTCTAGATAAAATTTGCGACTGAATTTGCAATTCCTTAGGATCTAAAAGATGAATTGCCCGAAATTTACTAGTTGTGTGCATCTTAAACGTGGTTACTAAACTGCATTGCCTTCAGCACAAGGCCTATCATTTTTAACATCAGCTGTATTTTGGCTTCATTCCTCGACGAGGATGTTACTCTTTCAAACTCTCACAAGTTAAAGCATATGCATGTCGTAAACCAATGAATCAACAGCGAAGACAGATCCTTTAAAACATGCGATGCTTTAAAAAAGATCAGTAGCACTGACAGAACAAGCATGAAGCCATAAATGGTGAACAGAATATTCAAACCCCATGCCCTTTGAAAGAAGTTAAATGGACAAATGGTGACTACTGAACAAAGACAAGGATAAACCTTGCGAAATATCTCTGAAACTGGACCATCATTTTCTGCAGCGGCTAGCTCCAATTCCACTTTCTCTAGTCCTTTGACAATTGCTTGTGTTTCTTCAGCCAAGGACTTCAATTGTATCTGTATCATCAACATTATAGCCACAATTACTTTCCACTTCTTAAGATCACCAGCAATAACAGCTAGATATATTGTGACCTTTGATGCAGCTTCCAAGCTAACAAAATCTTCATGGAAGTCTAGAAGATGTGCTGACCTTTCAGCAAGTACCTGATCTTCATGACAACCACATGTTTAGATGATATCCGTATAAAACTCAAATGATTTAGAACCAGAAAGACTTAGAAACTGAACAAGCATGTAGGAGTCCATTATAGATTCATTGAAAAGCACGGAATGAGAAGAATTGGATCCCCAGCACTAGATACTAAACAAATCCCCGCCAACAAATATTAAACAATGTTAAGCAATAGTCCCCTACTATATGTCTAGAAGTTTTCTAAGTTCAAAAAACCTATCCTTTTATGCTAAACAGAAATATCACTGTCACATTTCCAAAAGATTTATCTACACTGAAGTTATTGCTCCAATATGCAAGCCAACAATTCTTTCAGCCACGGGAGAATTCCACAAGTCAAAACTTTATACCCAATTCTTGTTTTTTCACCTAACTCAAAAACTAAATTAGATATTACTTTCTCCAATAAACACTAACTTCAACCCATTCGTTAAGTTTTATACAGAAATAGTAACAAGAAAGCTCATTATACGCTTACCTTGCACAAATAATGCATCAGCGTCATTTTGTTATTTGTAGCACGAGTATCGATAAGCTTTAAAAGGCTATCCAAACGGAATCCAACAGCTGAACCTGTAATAAGACAAAATTAGCAACTTTACGTGGTAAAAAGTGAAGCATATCATAAGCAAGAAATAGAAGAGTTGACATATCAAATCAACGCATACATGAGGCAAAGTTTTATGTGCCAAGGGCTCGAAGCCTGAAGAAGATGGAAACATACTCGGCATGCATACTGTGCCGAGTAAATGTATGTCCCAGTAAAATATCAGCATGATATGTTTGCAGGTAGGTATACTTGGCACATAAGTCTATTACATGTAAACCACCTCAAAGCTCGAGGCTTCATATATACAATCTTACCTCCATCTAGAGCCATACAAACTCAAAATCATATACTGACAACACACTTATCTTCAAATAAAGCTTTAAGGATTCTAAATACAAAAGATAATAAAAAACTTCTAACAGCAGATTTTAGATCCCCGGAGTACCTTTATCTTCATCCTTCAACTTTAACTTCCTCAAATTCTTCTTCGACAACAACACCAAGCAAGTCCTTCATTCGCTCCCACTATCCCCTCTAGCTCTCAGTTTCTTTCCCTTCTAACCTCTTTTATTCTCTCTTTCAGAACCGTAACTCCCATTGTGAACAACTGGCTATTCTCTCTTTACCCTTTTCACAACTTCCAGCACGAATAAGCCAATAACTCATCTCCAAGCTTGCCCCGTCACACCTTTCCAATCCCTTTATTCACTTTTAGTGGGGGACAAAAGGCTTGTTTTACATCCCAATTCATCACCAAATAACTGCTTATCATCCAGACAATTACTAACAGCACATAGGGTTGCAAATATGTCTCTATATAAAACACACTGATGTTCATTTCGACAGGGAAATGATACCTGTCATAAATTCCGAAGATAGTAATTACTGAATAGTGAATACAAAAATGATAATGCATATCTATTTATATGCAATGAGTACATTCTAACAGGGAATATGCATATAGATGATCAGATATGCACGTCTACAGTCTACACAACAAAATAAACGCCAGAAGGATGAAAGGTGAACTTGTTGATTAGGATTCTCCATTATTTCTCGGAACAAATCAAAGAGCATCGCCATTCTTGCAAGCCTATCTGCTGCGTCGTTCTCCTCTCTAGGAATGAATCTAACATGAACATCATGGGTGATTAATGTCGTTTTAAGTTTGTATGTTTTTCCCCAGCCTCTGGCTCATTTAGTCAAGAAAAAAAAAAAACAAATCAAAGAGCAGAAACCGCAGCACATCCTTTACAGTCACCATACAATTAGCTTCTCTACACATCCTTATGAGAAACATCTCTCTCAAAAAAGACAAGTCACACAGTAGTGACAATAAAAAAAAACACTTAAAAAAAACAAACTTCCAACAAGCAAGAATTAGCCAAATTTCCCCACTAAAGTTACTTGAAGACTATTTGAAACTGGGTAAAAGAAGTCAATTACCTCTTGCAGTTCCTTGGTTTAGTGTATTCCCAAGGTATAGTATTTTCTTCATGATTTCCTTAAGTTTCTCAGAGTTTCGAACCTGACAAGCATCAAATACAAAACTGCCTTGATAAAGTAGATTAACTAGAATATTAAGAAAAAAGTGCTGCACTAGACAGATACCTCTTCACAAGCAGATTGAACAATGCTCAAACTCTTTTTTAAATCTGAGACCTGAAAACGAGCCAAGCTAGCAAATGAGCATTTTAGTTGTGACTCTTCGTCTCATACAAGGGCAACATGTTATACCACCTGTGAGCCAAACTGAATTTTGAAAGCAAACACTCTTAACTTGGATTCAACCCGTGGAACTTTCATCAGCTCCAGAAAGAACTGCAACAAAAAAAAAATCTGTAGATTGGTACCACTAAAGTAATACAGTTGATGCACAATGAGAAACCACATGGCTTTTATAGTCAAAAACTCAAAAGGAAGATATAAAAGTGATCATGACATATGGGAATAAACCAGTACTGCAAGTAAAGGAGAGATGTAACGAGAAGGAAAAATTAATCCCAGCGGCAATTTTTATGCGATAAAGTAATCTGAATACAATATCTGTCACAAATTACAGGAACCTTGACCATAATACTATATGGTTAAAAAGATTGGATTCAGTACGCCCAGTAGCAAGTGATATAACTGTTACCAAACTCATATAGACCTGGCAACAAAAGCAAACAACATCTTGTAGCAATGACTTGCTATTCTTCCAATATAGACTAATGTAATGGCAACTTTTTCTTCTGACATTGTTATCAACGTTTAGCTGCATGAAGCTCATTCCACTCTTCTTCTTCGGACTAATACCAAAATTACAATGCCTGGGTTCACGAATTTTAGTCAAAAAACAAAATGAGCTACAAGGTACATCAAACGAAACTTCATAACTACTTTTATCCCAGAATCCATTTTGAATTTGATAAATGTGATGCTTATAAAGTATGTCTTCTTGCATGTCCCACTGATCTGCCCATTATTTATTGGAGAGTTGAGAGAAGTATCAAAAAGAAATACTGCTCAATTATGTACTGGTGATGGGGTCTGTGTAATTTGTGGTAGGTGTGAGCAGTACCGTGCAACAAATTGCGTCTTGATAACCAAAGAATATGAGCATTCAAGATATCATTGTCACAATTTGAATTCAGACAATCTGCTTTTGTTCAGTTACTAATGCATAAGTAATTGGAGATCAAACACTTCAGACACTAATAAACTCAACAAATCAACCGAAAGTTTCGGATGCAAATAAAGTCCAAGTCTAGCCTAACTTTTTATCCATTCTTAGTTCAACCTAAAGCTAAAAGCAATTACAACAAATTAAAAATGGTAACAATGTTAAGTACCTGTTCACATTTTCCAAGGTTTTCCTTGTTGCCGTTATAGGCCTGGCAGCCAAAAGTTCAATACATAAGAACATAAAAGAGAAGTACCAGTAAACATTTTACACACGGAATAAATAATAAAGAGAACCAAATAAGCATGATGATCCCAACATGCACCTTGAGAAGTTCCATCTCCTCCTTTGTTGGTGAAAATTTTATGAGATTTTCAACTTGATCAATATCTAGGATAGAATCATCCAAAGCTAGAACAGCATTCTGACACAAAAGTAACAGCCAAGTTCAAAAATTCACAAACATTTTGTTAGAGTAGCATTTTGAGCCAATAATTAGATCTATGTTCAAATCCCATAAGACATTCCATGAACAAGAAAATGAAGAGCACCAAGATCGATTTGTAAAAGTATTTTCTACATGAAAAGGTATCATAGTTTTCTAGAAACAAAGAAAAGACAGAGGACAGATAAAAATTGTCTCAGATTAAAAAGTAGAATGGTTTGCTTGCTCAGTAGGCCTCCACTTCCCATCAAAAAGTGTGATTCCTTTAATCATCAACTGGAAGCAACAGATAAAAACCAGTTCGATTGATAAACAAAAGGCAACAACATGTCTCACCGTTCTTGTCCATATGGAACTTTTACAAATTACAGGCAGTCAGAAAACATTGCACTACAAAGAGTTTAAGTAAGCAGTTTAGGCCCTTATTATGTGGCTACAATATTTTCTGATGAGCAAAGATCATCACTTCTCTGCCATAACAGATTTAATTTGTAACACCTAGAACTTTGCAATAACTTCTCAGTCATACAGCTTGCAAT
The DNA here is from genome assembly GCA_963920575.1 of Narthecium ossifragum. Classification (NCBI taxonomy): domain Eukaryota; kingdom Viridiplantae; phylum Streptophyta; class Magnoliopsida; order Dioscoreales; family Nartheciaceae; genus Narthecium; species Narthecium ossifragum. The sequence goes on from OY986973.1 coordinate 2,003,938, forward strand.
TCATTTAAAGCACTAATCCATTTAAAACAGAACCATAACAAACCTATTCATCTTTCACATTAAACAATAGGTGCAAAAGGATGATTTAGCAGTTAACAACATAGCATGCTCTAAAGCAAAAACTATGAGGAGATTCAAAAATCTCATTTCAAAAGAAGAGATCAAAAGTTAAAATGTGTAATTCCTTTTAGCATTCTTCTTTATATCTACAATCTATTCAAGAAAGTTCTTCAATCAGTATTCCTCGTAAGAACTTCTTCGTTAAATTTATTTGACATACAAAGACAAGTCAAAATCACGAAATGGCATCTTTAAGAATAGTTCTGCACTGCAAATAAATCAAAAACTAAAGCTAGCTTACCATCATATCAGACAGTGGCATCTTGATTTTTGTCAGCATTATTTCCGTGTTGTTGGCTCGCCTTAGGTCGATCTACACAGATAAATTTACAAGTCATCTAGCTATGTCTTCATATACAATGCACTGTATGAATTGAGCTTGAAGTGCAGAAAAAATGTTTTGCTATGAGTATTATGGCACATGAAGCAATTAGTTTGCACATAAGTTGGAAATTAATTCTGGAAGGCTACTTGAGATGCATTTTTCATTTTGATCAGAACTGTAGCATTGGTTGCTCTTCAATAAAACAGGACTTAACAATAGAGCCTTTGCTGGGCATTTCTAACATGACATTCACTGGCAAACAACATCCCATGTAGTTCAAAGAGGTAGTTATCACTTTTTCAGTAGATAATGGAAAGTGACTAATACCTCAAATCAGAAAGCAGGTATAAATTTCAATCGGGGAGCTTCAAAATCAGCTGGAAAACTCTTTCATTCCACACAAGTAGGGAGAAAACCAGACAAAATGACTTTCAAGATCAGAGTTAGGTCCCATTAATGACATTGGCAGACGACTCAAGGAAACATAATGGAAGTCACAAATAAGACATCCATGTCTATATGGAGAACATCATAACCAATAAATACGTATTCATTGGTGTGGTTTCACACACACACACACCCCAAAGTCACAATAGTCCTTCGATATTTTGAATAAGAAAATAAGGTGGCGCCAAAAAGTTACCAGGTGAACTTTATCCGAGTTTGGAGATTTTCCACGCCCATCAGATTTGGATTTATTATCTGATTTGGGAACTACTGCAGAGAAGAGACTTTCCAGCTCTGACACATCAAATTCTGAAGAGCTGCATCGAAATAACATATTCATCATGGAAAAAATTAGAAAGAGATAAACAAACAAATAACAATGACACTATCACATATCAAATAATACACTCTGCAATAAGCAACGTCAAACGAATATGATATTATCATGGTCACCAAGTGCTTAGCTTTTAAGTCAAACAGTGAAAAGCATGCTCCTAACATGGTACAGGGAAATAACAGAATTACATATGAATATTTTATATTTCCATACCTATGAACATCACCATGTTTCTGCAGTTCTGCCCATAAACTTCCTTGCATAGCTCTTGTTACTTTCACCCAGTGCAATGGCTTCAATGATGATTTCTTCGGCGGTGCAAAGCCAGTACTTCCAGGACGTGTAAGCCCACGTCCTCTTCCACCAACTAGCAAATTTGGCGATAAGCCCGGTGCTTGAGGGCCAGCTTGGCCTAATGAAGGAGGTGGAGGAGCACCTGGAACTCCAGGTGGTGCTGGAGGCATAGGCATACGTCCCCTGATGGGAGCTGGCGGAGGTGGTGCTCCTTTAAATGCTCCAGGTGGAGGGGGAGGAGGTATTGCTCCCCCACGCTCACCGGGGAGAGGTGGAGGGGGTGGAGCTCCTCTCCCCTGCCCTCCAAGTGGAGGTGGTGGAGGGGGCGGAGGCCCACTCCCATGCCCTCCAGGCATAGGCGGTGGAGGCGGGGCTCTTCCACACCCACTAGGAGGTATTGCTCCCCCACGTCCAACGGGGAGAGGTGGAGGGGGGGGAGCTCCTCTCCCATGTCCTCCAGGTGGAGGTGGTGGAGGGGGTGGAGCCCCTCTCCCATGCCCTCTAGGCGGAGGCGGTGGAGATGGGGCTCTTCCACACCCACTAGGAGGTGGTGGGGGTGGTGGGGGTGGTGGAGCCCCTCCCCCATGCCCTCTATATGCTCCACATGGAGGTGTTGGAGGCACCGAACCCCCTTTACAACCAGAGGGAGGTGGTGGAGGTGGAGGTGGAGGCCTTCCACACTGACTAGGAAGAGGTGGTGCAGCTGGTGCTACTAGAACACCTCCCCAATGTCCTCCTCCATATGCTCCAGGTGGAGGGGGTGGAGGCGGAGGTCTCACATTCTCAGCAAGAGTTGGTGTTGGAGGCGAAGTCCCTCTGTGTGCTCCAAGTGAAGGGGGTGGAGGTGGAATTCCAACATGCTCCCCAAAGAGAGGTGGTGGAGGTGAATATCCTGCTTTAGGAGGAGGTGGGGGAGGGGGAGGGGGAGAGGGGACAGAAGGTGTTGTTTCTCCTTTACTTGCACATTCATCCTTTAAAGGGGGTGGAGGAGGTGGAAGGCCAAGTGTTCTACCATCATTTTTTGCAAACAAAGGAATAGGTGAGGACGAAGAGGGACCAACATTAATTCCTCCTTCATGTCTCTTTGATGAACACAAGGGAAGGATATCAGTCTCATTGACTGTAGGTTGAGGTAACGAAGGAGCTTCCCTACAAGGTAGTAAAGACTTAGGTGGAGGTGGAGGGGGTGGAGGGGGTGGAGGGGGTGGAGGGGGTGGAGGAGCACCTTGATTAAATGCTCCTACTTGCTGTTGTGGTGAAGGTGGAGTAGAAGGGGAGAATGAGACATGACTATTTTGTACATGAGGACGATTTGGATGTAGGTCAGCTGAAGAAGCACTTGAAGCAATGACACCATTTACAAATGGAGGTGGAGCTGAAGAGGAAGGAGGAGGGGGGGTTGAGTAAGCAGGTTTCCCGATCATCGCACTTGATTGTTGGGGTGAGGAAGCAAGAGGGGCTTGTAGAGATTCAGAGATTAAGAGCCCAAAAACTGATGGAGGTGGTGGTGGCGGCGGCAGTGATGGCGTTGTGGGTGCAGGCGAAGGAGATGGAGGAGGTTGGATTGCTGTTTTAGCTTCCAGAAATGATGAAGGATGTGAACCAAGTGGATGATGGGAAGAGGCATAAGAGGTAAATGTAGCTAAAGAATTACTTGAACTCGACAACGGTGGCGGGGGCGGGGGTGGGGGAGGAGGGGGGAGGGAGAAGAAAACTGGTTTTGATAGGATGCAAGGAGGTGGAGAGGAAGTATGCAGTGGAGAAGGTGGTGATATTGGCTGGTGATTAGAGTTTAGAAGAGAGGATTGTGAAGAAGCTAAGATTTCTTTATATGGTAATGACAAAGAGTGCTGCAAGGTAGACAGAGATGATGATTTGGTTATCGTTTTGTTTGAAGAAAGAGAAATTGGAGCAGTGCCTGAATATCCGCCTACGCCTTTCTCCTTGTAGCTCGCCATAGCAGGTGGCGCACTGTTTTGTCTTGTAAGTGGCACATGAAAAGTAGTAGCATCAGAGCCTTTGCTTGGAGGAATCCACTGAGATACTGCCTTAGGCTTTGCTGGTTTTGTGTGACTGCACAAAAGTTCATGCAATTTAACCTTCGGCCTAGGGGAAAGCGAATCAGAAGGTGACATTGTGTTGCATACTGGCAGCTTCTTTGAAGTTGGAAAGGACAATTTCTCAGATTTCTGCTTCCGAATATCCATTGACTTGACATTAAGCGACAGAGGCTCTACTTTCCCTCGAGAAACGACATAATCCCTAGCTATTCTGCTATCACCAGATTCCTTTCTGGGGCTCAGTTCAACCTTCATGCTAGGGGTCTCAAACCTATCAAACTTACCATCCTCAGGAGATCTCTGTTCTGTATATCTGTTTTCCACATTCTCTTTGGGAGTATCTTCCCCCAGTATGTTATTTGCTTCATCAGCCAGATGTTGGGGTTCTAAATTCTGGCTCACATCACTCAGATAAACTAGATTGATTTCCTTAGAACTGCCCTCCCTATCCTGCTCAAGATGAAACATCTCTGTTGTAGTCTTCTCCTCAACTGCCACCGTAACAACACATTCTTTGACTGCCACCCTAGGGGTCTCAAACACATCAAACTTACCATCATCAGGAGATCTCTGTTCTGTAGATCTGTTTTCTACATGCTCTTCAGAAGTGTTCTCTTCGGAAGTGTCTTCCCCTGGTATGTTATTTCCTTCATCAGCCAGATGTTGGGGTTCTAAGTTCTGGCTCACATCGCTCAGATCAACTAAATTGATTTCTTTAGAACTGCCCTCCCTATCCTGCTCAAGATTAAACATCTCTGCTGTAGTCTTCTCCTCGACTTCCACCATGGCAACGCATCCTTCAGATTGCTTAGAGTCGCTGTTGCCTAACATACTCCTCTCCACTTCCAAACATGGGCTCTCAGGTCCAATAACTATGTGAGTATTTCTACTGGTGAGTTTTCTCTCGTGTTTAAAAGAACTAGGGTCAAATATTCTTTCAGCTTGATCTGCGGCCATAGGAGTTCCGAACTCGACACCTGCATCATCAATATTACTTGATCCATGGGTGTTAATCTTCTTCAAGTCCCGCTGAGAATAGTTGATATCTAATCTGCTCCTCACTTCTGTATCAAGATATGAAATATCAGATCTTGGACTTCCACAATCAAATATTTCTTCTGCCTCAAAGAACTCCTCTGCTTCTGTGTCATCTCCATCTCCAGCTAATACATCTGTGGTGGTATCAGACTCGGCATCAATGTCTGAAAAAAGTACCTGATTCAGGCATGAATACGCTTTTCAACTACCATCACGTTAGGAACAGGCACCCCCTTAAAAAGAAACCGCACCTACCTCGACTTTGAAGTCCTGTGGAAACTGATCCCTGGCAGTCCATAAAACATCAACTTCCTCCATGTCCAGCAGCAGCACATTGGATTGAATAAATGCTGTGTTGAACATGGCCCTGAATATCATCTCCTCGCGTTCCAGATCTTCATCAGTATGGATGCACTCAAGGACCACATCTCCTTGAACATGGCAATGTACATTTAACTTTATCGCTGCACTATATGCCTGCAGTTGTGGTCCAAAATCAGTAGCCTTAATTACGAAAACTACAATCATTACCCCATAGTATAAACATTACCTGGCTGTAGTGTTGAACCTGATTAACGGTCTTTGGTGTTGAGAAAAGAAACTTGGAAGATCTTTTATCTGGGCTTGAAGGATCTTGTCCATAGACACGAATTATTGGCCGGATACCTCCGAGTCGATCAAAATTTGGAAGCACTCTTAAAATCAGACTATCCATGATGAGACTTACTTCTGTTGGAGGGCATTCTGCCCCACTGCTTTCTTTCGATAGGTAATGAAGATATCTCAGCTGAGAAGGCTGTGGGTATAAAGGAGTCAAGAGATGAAGGAGCTCTTTAGGAGCTTGCTTGTACATCATCTCGAGAGTTCTGTATTCCCCAGTATGTAGTTTCCTGTATAGCAGCAGACCTGCGAGCATAAATGCAAGCACCAGCCATCCTCCCCTCTCACAATGCATGAGCAACACATTCTGTTGACCTGCTCGTGATAGCCAGCTCTCACATGACTTCAAAAAATCATGTATCGATTGCAGAGGAAGCAGAGGACAACCTCCATAATTGTGAGGATATTCCATTACCAAAATATCATACTTCGCTACAATCTCAGAGATACAGCCCCCTTTTTCTCCCTCTCTAAAGTTGCATATCATGAATGCGGCACCAGGAAAATAATCCTGAAGTTGGGTAACAATAGTGCTCACATAATTCTTGTACTCATCTTCTTCCATGATCTCCGTTGAGAAACAACAGTCAAACACTTCAAGCGCAAATCCGAAATGTTAGTTGAATGAAAGCTTGACCCCATGCAAAAAGTTAGAAAAGAAAAGCCTACTTCCCAGTGCTCATCAAGAGACGTCCTATGTAATAGAAGCAGCTGAAAGGCTATAAGGAGGCAGAAATAACAAAGCACATTCTGACTTACATGGAACAGAGGTTCAAGTTACCAGTTATCACTCAAAGCATGGCAAAGCAACTTAAATTTTCCCAATTCCTATCTCATGTGCCTTAGCAAGCGTTCATCAATACTCTCAGAAACAATAACATGAAATTTTGAAACTTCCCAGGTGTTAAAGGATCAAAGAGGGTACCATCTTCCAAGAATCTCAAGCCCTGCTTCACAATTATCTGTGACTTAAAGCTTACCATCAAGCAAAACATAGATGTTTGTGTACCAATTTGAGACGTAACATGGCATAAAATGCAGATAGACAACATCTATCGAATTAAAAATCATAACGTTATCACTATCAATAAAAATCTAGGACGAGAGGATCAAAAGAAAAGCTATAAGGAAAATCAGTGAGGTAACAAAGATCCTCCACAAACCCAAAGTCATCATGCAGCAGTGATAACAGTATAATAGACAATGTCCCATGCGGCCATGCCCAAATCACAACTTAAGGGGAGGCAAAAAGAAACAGAAAGTAAATGTATCATCCAACATACATCCAACTAAAACCTAGAAAGGACAATTCTTTTTTGTGATGAGTTGCTCAAGTTCCTCAAAGAACCAAAACAATTACTTGGTTACAGGAAGACTTCTATGGCAACATATGAGACATCGAGCTCATGTGAAGCCTGCAATTCAAATGAGCTTTAAGAATTCACACTTAACAAGGAAAAATCAAACAAGACATGGAAAAAGCCAAGTTTCTTCCAGATTAGAATAATCTAGGATCAAGCCCCCAGATGTGCCATCCCTAAAGCTCAGACCTAAACGAATATACCGCAGAACAAAGAGGTGGAAAAATGAATATAATTAATGCCTTTTTAGGGAAACAAGAAGAGCCGCATTGCCATCTGACGCTATTAACATGACCTAGTTTCACAATATCATACTCACCCTACGCAAGAATTACCCTTATTCTTTAAATCGATAAAATTCTTCAGTTTCAACGAGCAGAATCCATTAGCACTCCATATAAATCCAAGAATTAACGGTACAAACCGATCAAGAACAACCACATTTCCGAATTCCAAGAAAAAAGAGGCGGGCGATGAAGAGGATTACCGTAAATTCGGTCGGCGATCTCCAGGAGCCGATCCGGCGGCTTCCTGTAGAACAACCTCCGGAAGAGCGCCATCCGGCGGCGCCTCCCCCGGCCGCCGTGCCGTCGCCCTCCGCTACCCAATCCAACCCTCGCTTCTCCGTCGTCCCACCACCATCAACCCCATTCCACTCCCCAAGAAACCCAACCAACCCAATTCACCAATCCATCACCATACCACTAGCGATCCCATCCCAAGAAGAGGACGAAGGAATCCAAATTCCAAAAATCCAGCGCTCACGCGGGTAATCCTGTTTTCCCCCTTTTCTTTAATGAGATGAGAAGAAGAATAAAAGAAGAACTCGAGGGGGACCCAGCGAGATCTTGGAGTGGGCCCGGGCTAGGTTGTTTAATCCCCACTTTTTGAATCAGAACAGCGAACAGGGTACTGGGCTGATATTGACCGTCAGTTTGTCGTGATCGCATCATGACGGCTATAATTATGCGGGGAATCGAGGGACACCAAACTGTCACGAATTTCTATCCCTGTTCTAAAAGAGGGCTGCTTCCCGCACCCCATCTGGCACGAACCCCCTCGACACATCTCCCCCTTTCTCCCTAATACCGTTTCGGCCTCGTTTGATGTAAAAATAACTTTATTTCGGGTTAAGAAATTTTATTCCTGATTTCATGAATAACTTTATAATACTTATCTTGAATAAGGGAAAAGTAGAGTGGAGAATGGAAATAACTTTGTAATAATTACTTGGAATAGGAAAAGGTGTTTGGGGAATAAAGTGTGAAATAAGTAGTGGATTCAGAAATATTCCTGGAATATTCTTTCCCTTAACCCGGGTTAAGGATTATTCCCGTTTGGTATTCCCGTACCAAACGGGGGCTTTTGTCATGTTTGCCGGCATTCAGCGATAAAAATCTTTTTTCCCTCGATTTTGTTTCTTTTTTTATCATTAGTTTTGTTTTTTTAATCAGTTTTTTTAATCAATTTTATTTCTTTTTTTATCATCTATGTTTTTCTTTTTGGATAAATAGTTTTTTATTATATGATTGTAATCTTTTATTTATTTTTAGTTGTAGTTTTTGGAAGTGATTGTTTGTAAAAATTTTAAAAAGTATAAACATATGGATCAAAATAAAAAATATACATATGAAAATAACAAAAATACTAATAGTTAAAAAATACATTGTGTTTTGTGAAAAGCCTCCTAAACCAGTATTATAATACGTGTCAAATAATGAGCAGTCCATCTTTAGTTTTGTACAATAAATATTACCTCAAAATCCATTAACCCCCAAAATCCCACACCAAACGCCCCCTTAATGGGGGGTTAAGGGAATGGGGGTTAGCTTATTATGGGTTAAGAGGGTTATCCTTAAAAGTAGAGTGGTGGTGGTAAGTGGAATGAGGATAAAAAAGTAATGATTACTTTTACTGTTTGGGGGATAATGGGGGTTAACGGGAAATAAACCCCATACCAAACAGACCCTTAAAAATATGCATATTATTTTATATATCAACCTTATAAGGAGCAAAAACGGTTACAACCGTTTATCTCCTATTAGTTTATTTACATGTATATTTTCCTAAGTTAATTTTGTATATTTTTATCACCTCCCCTAGGTTAGTTTTAAATATACATCCTTATAATCATAAGCCATGAGATTAGTTTTAAATATACATACTTATCTACCTTATAAGATCCAAGGGTAGTTACTTTTATGACTCATCATCTGAGTCATAAACTTATACACATAACATACACGTGGTTTAAAATTATAATTAAATAAACAAAAAAAAGATAGTGGCTGATGTGGCGTAAGTTATAATAGAGACAGTGGGGGCGGGCAGTTAGTCGTGCCAGGTGGCACGGGCCCACCACCTAGTGTCTATATAAAGTATGAAAATTTATCTACATTTTAGCCTTTGGGTTTATATGTTTACACATAAATATATACATATAGTATATGTAAACATATATGTGTGTATACCGGATCTCAGGATTTTTTTTGTGTGGTTTGATTTTGTTTTCCCTTATTTTTTTTGTTTATTTATTTATCTAATTGATATGATTGTAATCCAACAATGGCGACTTAATTCATCCAAAGATTAAGGTGATTTAATTCAACGATTGAGATATACTATTAAGGGTAATTATGTCATTAGACATCCATTCCTCATTCAATATTATAAGGGTGGGAGGAATGAGTCATTATTTATCGAGAATGAATCAGCTATTCCATTCCGATCTATTCCATTCCGACCGTGATGAACCCAACATCAGAATGCCTCATCATAGTGGAAAAATGTTATTCCAATTTGAGCAGAAATGGTGAACCAAACGTGCCTTTATATAAGGGTGTGTTTGGAAGCCACGAACCCTTGGAATGGAATCCATGGAATCCGCCGTTCTCCTCCGTGGGTTCCGTCGTTTGGCAGCCACATGATTTCGATAAAAGGGAATCCAAAGCGCGGATTCTGATTTTGACGTTCGCATACAGGTTATAACCGATATCATTCCGTGGGTACCGCCGATCCGGCGTGCCAATTGCCAAACGCCCCCTGTCACGTGTTCAAGGATCGGGATCCTCCGGATTCCTTCAACCACTTCATCATCCGTCCTTCATTCCCCATCTCAACTCAATCCCCACCATCCATTTCTCTCCACCCTCGTCTAACCCTGAGTCCACTATCCAAACAGCCACCCCACTACCACCGCCGCCGCCGTCGCCCACCTACTCCGGCGATGTCCACATCTCCGGCGAGCACCTCCTCCGGCGAAGCCCTCTCCTTCTCTGGCATCTCCCAACACCACCTCCAGGCTGTCTCCTCTCTCCACCACCACTTCATCTCCCTCACCCTACAGCCACCCCACTGTCGAGCTCCATCCACCCGACCACCTCCGCCCCATCCGCCATTAACTCCGGCAGGCTCCCAAGGTCGCCATCACCTCCCCGCAGCCTTCCTCCTTCCCCGGCGAAGTCGTGGCCACCCGCGGCTCCTTCTCTCCGTCCCGTCGCCGCTCCGACCTCCCGGAGGTCCCCCTTCACCGACGCCGCCCTTCCAGCCACCGACGACCTCCATCCGAGCTCGACCATCGCCGTGACCCACCCTCTTCCCCCTCCGGTTCCAGCACCTGCCGACGGCTCTGCTCCGCCCGACGACGCCGATCGTCCCCGAGCTCCAGCCTTCACCGGAAACCGTCGCCACCCCTCTCAACTCCGACTCCTCCAGCCTCCCCAACCCCATCTAACATCGGATCCGGGGGTCTCCTCGCCGTTTCTGCACTCCTCCGACCCCTTTCAGGCGAGATCCGCCGTCGAGCCGGCCTCCTTGCTCGCGGTCGTCTTCCCCAACCCCAAAGAGCTTCACTAAGCTGAGCTGGTTCAACCGAGCCAGCATGTAGGACCCGATCAGATCTGGTCTGATCCAGATTGATATCCCTTCAGATCCAGGCCTTCAACCAGTCTGATCTGATTAGACCCAGCCTGATCTGCTCAGATCCAACCTGATCCAGTCAAGATTGATCCAGGCCTCAGCCCAGTCCAGCAGGCGTCAGGCCCATTAAGCCCTCAGTCCATTTTCGGTCAGCCCATTGCTGGCATCATAGGCAAGGAGTGGCATCCCGGCGACCCGGTACCCGGGCTTATGAGCTAGAAGTTCACCAAATTTCGACCAATTGTTGCAAAATTTAAACTTGTTCAGCCTGATTTGTGAAATAAAATCTTCGCAAGCCCAAGTATAGAAAAACTCAAATAGAAAAAAAAAATGCTTGACTCCATATTTTTTTATAATTCTATGTATCATGTTAGGTATGTGTTGCTTACAATGAAACAACATAGATTAATACTATATTTTTAGTGATTCTGTTAGTATACTTTGGAACGAAATTTCTCCTAAGGACCCGTTTAGTTGCTCAGAAATAAGCTCGACTGGAGCGACTTTTTGATGAGTGATTTTACGGCTGGAATGAGTTTCACTTTTGGGTAACTTTTAGACTATATATTAATATAAATTACGTTAACTTTTGAGTTGAGTATTTAGAGTTTTTTTTTATGGTGTGAGAGCAAACGTAATTAATAGTTAAAATAAATATATCATGGTATCTAAGCTTTTTTTTTTTTTTTGTGAGAACATAAATATAGAAACAATTAAAATTAGAAAGAAATTTTTACATAACATTTTAGAAGTTGAAAAACCCGTCAAAAAACAGAAAGAGATGTATACACGTACGACGGAAACCTAAATTCCTTTAGAACGATATATGTAATTGTCAAAAGTTCCAAGGAGAATTAATATAAATTCATGGATTTTTATTGGATGACGAATATGTTATATATGGACCCAAAATCAACACCGACTTCTTCTGGTATGGCTGATAATTCTTCAAAGTAATTATATAATTACTTTGTTGATTGCGAAATGACCATATTCTATATTAGGGTTTCTAGAAAGCCAAACCATTCAAACTCATTGACAAATCACATGACGACGAAGCTCTGTTTCTTAGTTTCAGTAGACTGTAGTGAAGAATTCATGGAAAGAACTCTGGCGACCTGTGAATGCAGTACTCCTCAAATGGATTAAATATGAACATGCATGCCCGGACGGGACGGACAGACCTAAAACCCATGCATTAATTAGAAGAAGAGAGACGTGATACATATCGCATGAGTCATGCATATATAAATAAATACTGAAATAGACGTATGGCCATCGTTCCAGCTGCTTCCAAGTTGAAGTTGGCAACACACGTACACCACCGTACGTGCCATAAGCTTCTAGCTCGCTTTTCCTAAGTGGCCATCCAAGCGTGGTGATGATTGCATGCACACCCCACACAGCACCAGTACGAGTACACTAGTCATGTAGGGACCGAGTTAAAAAGATTGTATGGTCATGAATCATGGACGAGAGAGATCGATGAGAGCTTTCTTTTTCTTTATTCATGGGGTACTGACTACTGGACGAGCAATCAACTAAGTTATAGCTATGTCTATTGTCTGTCTAATAAGGATGGATCATGGAGCCCTGTTCCATGTATATCGTCTCATCATCTCATTGTCTGCTGCGATGCTTGGCCCTATCTCACATGGTCGAGCCACACATGCATGCCAAAAGCCATTCTCTTTCTTCTTTTTTTGCAGCACGCATTGGCGCATTGCCATGCGTCCATGCATGGCGTGCCACGGCCCCCACCACCGCAGCCACCACCGCCATCAAAGTATGTACGAGACGCATCTCTTTTTGGATGGTGGGACGTCTCTTGTAGTCGAATGCATCCAAACTGCATGCATGGGGGGGTTTAGTCGTTGCATGGGTTTTTTTTGTTGATCAGTTACTTAAGCCATACGGCTGGGCATCACATAAAGGAAAAAGATTTATATACATGTGACTAAACCCCTCATGCATGCAGTTTATATAACCTATGTGGTTAACATCCAAGGCAATCAGATGGAGGCCCAATGTCCTTATCCACTACTCCTTCCCATATATGTTAATACTAGTGAGGTCATTTGCCACTTGGTAAGATAACCACCATCTCCCCTCATAACTCCACACTAACCCCTCCTAACTCCCCTCTTCCTCATTATTATCCCTCCATATCAGCAGTCACATAGGATATATCTGCCACGTAGGACGTCAGCTAGGACAAACCAAAGATTAACTTCTTAACCATCCTGCTATATAAGGATGATGTCCGCTACTCGATTCAAGTCACGATGGATAAAAGAGAATCCATTATAAGAAAAATATATTTTATATGACAATAATTAACCGTAACATAATAGTTGTCATTATTAATTGTCTTTTATGATAATTATTGACGACAATGAAAGCGTCAGTTGTCTCGCTATTAGGTCAGGATCTGCTTTTCCTTGGATTTTCCTTTGGCTGTGTAATCTGATCTTGTTTTTACGTGCGGTTAGTCCCTTGTAATAAATTGTAACCCTTTACCTTTACCTTTACCTTTACCTTTACCTTTACCTTTACCATTACCAGCAGAGGCTGATCTATTAAAAAGAAAAAGAAAAAAAAGAGAGTTAAAGTTGGCTCGCCGGTGCAGGAACTCTTGTCATGTGTCAATTTTGATCGGGTCCATATACGTGACAGGCAACCGTCAATTAAGCCAGATGTAAGTTAGCCTTTCGTGCTCAAATCATTAAACAATAAATAATAACTTCATACATTGAATAATTGTAAATTATAAGAGTGTGACACGAGTCAAGTTTATGTGGATTCCCTTTCACTACGACTTGGCTTAATTATCAGGATATTCATGGAACTTGAGTGCTAATGGGTGCTGGGGGTGTCACTAATCAAAAGAGTCCGTTTTCATCCGCATCCTTGAGAATCGCGTAAATTTTAGCCTCTTACGTGTCCACCTCCTCCCTTTTTAAATAGAAAATATGTAGGCTTTTATAGACCCGTATGGTATAGAAAATTATATATCTATATGCATCACATTTTTTATTCAACACGTCATATTTTCTCAACGCATCATAATCCAAATTTTAAATTATGACTTGGCTTAATTATCAGGATATTCATGGACCTTGAGTGGTAATGGGTGTTGGGGGTGTCACTTATCACAAACGCGTAAACTCCACCCTCCTACGTGTCCACCTCCTCTCCTCTTAGATAGAAAATATATAGGCTTTTATAGACCGTATGGTATAGAAAATTGTACTTCTATCCGTACCATATTTTCGATTCAACACGTCACATTTTCGATTCAACACTCTTAGACTATATATTAATTTTAAAGTATGATTTTTTGCTCAATACATCACACCAAACACCACTCATTACCCAAACAATCATCAAAACCACACACCACACTCAAAACCCCACACACTATAACAGCATAAACACCTAAACTACCCCTGACCCCTACCTCCCCCATCTCCCGACCCCCACCTCCCCCCTCTCTTGACCAACACCCCACTTCCACCGGATTGCACCACCGAAACCATCCTCCGCCTATGGCAAAGAATTGTTGCAACTCATTGATGCTCATCTTCCGTGGCAAAGCGGACGCCAGACGCCGAACACCGGACCCTCCCACCTTGATCACACGCCGGTCTCAATACAAGCTTTGGGGTGAGTTTTTTAAGTCCATTCTTTGCCAAATCCTTCATTTGATGCGTTTTGTCACTCGCATCTGATGCATAGTGTGTTTTTTCCTTGATCTTGCTCCTAATGTGTTGGACTTTTCATTAAAAATCAACACTTTATACGCGTTCAATGGTTCTAACCTCACTCGATAATATCGGTAATAGTCTACCGATAGTAAAGCACATCTATTGGTCTGGTACTACCTATAGGAGAGTGCAATTTTTTGGTACCAAGGTACTGAATATTGCATTCATAGGCAGGTGATTTAGTTCCCGTACGATACATTGCTACCATTCCTTTGTGGTTGGTTTCGATAGTCTACTACCAATACACTAATTTACCTCTCGGTACTTTGCTACCGATGTGTTATTGTTGTGGTACTATTTACTACTAATCTTTACATTTAATACAACTAATATTTGCATTTTATTTTTGAAACAACAAAATGATTTGTCCACGAGGGAAACAACACGCCGGGGCCTCATCATCTTCGGCGGTCTTGTTTGGATGAATGTATTATTTCAAATGGATGAATGTGTTTTCAAACTTTGTGTGGATGAATGTAATGTGTTATTTTGTATAGATAAATGTGTCTTTTATTGTATGAAGTGTTGTGAAATTGATTTGTGTATATGTATTAATGATTTGTCTATAGGCCTTTTTTTTATTATCAAGTGTCATAAACTCAAGTTGTCCAAACCCTATCAATTTTTTTAGCATCTCGATTTCCCTAATGGTATCCCGTGATAGATCATTTCCTACAGCGCTGGCACAAGTAGAAACATACCCCTGAGTGTCTCCATGCAGTTAGCATGACAAACACGATGAAGTTTAAGACTATAATGTAATGATTGGTAGTATGTAGAAGATTACAATTCATAGATATTGGTACACAAAAACCGATAACGTTGTGAATTGAACGGTACATTGATACCAACAAACTACATCACCTGTCGGTAGCATGGTACCGATACAAAAATTCATATCTATATGAAGAGAGCATATTGGTGCCATGCTACCAATACTTTTGCCATAATATCGGTGTCGTGGTACTTATAAGTTGAGCTATTCTATTGGTAGCATGGTACTGATATAATGCTTTGAACCCGATATTAAGACAACACTGATCGGTATTGTTCTACTGATACATATGCTATTGTATCGATGTCGTGGTACCGATAAAATGAGCTAAGCAATCGGTCTGGTACTGTCGTAAACGTAAAAAACGACAATCATTCCTTGGTCAGTTTGGCGCGTACCTTTTCTTCTTGGTTTTCCTCAACTTCTTCACCCCAGCATTCATCTCCTCTATCCATTTCGACCTACCACGCGTTGAGATTACAATGGATGTTGGAAATAGAGTTTGAGAGCCTGTTGGATAGGGGAAGAGCAATGTAGGATGAGGAGAGGTTATAGTGGAGAATGGGGAAGTGTTGAAAGGTTGTAAGAGTAGTGATCTTGGATGGTTTAGGGTTTGGATCTTGGATGGAGAATGAGGTTTGGAGAAGGGGTTTAGGGTTTGGGTTGGAGAATGAGATGTAGTGTATGGTGATGTGGCGTGATGTATGATTTTGTGATGAAATCTAATGTAATAGATTTAGGAGGGTAAAACACCACATTTTAGAATGGTTTTTAAGTCCTTTTGTCACACCCCGACCCAGAAAACCCATCCAAAACGAGGCGTGAGGGTCCTAACACTATTCATCATCAACCGGCGCAGTACAAGCGGAAAGGATAAACAATTTAAACATATGCATCCCAGAGGCTAAACAGATTTAATCATAATATAACATCAAGTCGTGCAAAGTCTGAGTTCCAAAATACAGGTTTATACAAAATCCCAAAAGATCTCCAAAATGGTTACACATGCATAAATATATATCAAAAAGTTACAACAGCCATATCCTCCAACAAAACCTCAGACGCCTCTAGATGTACCTGCGCCGCCAAAAGCCGAACCAGCCGGCTCCACCGAAGAAGGACCGCCGCCTGCACCTGCAAACGCAGCCCGGGTAGGAATGAGCAAAAAGCCCAGTAGGGTTCTACTCTACGGCACACTGAAAGGAGGAAAACACCAACAGTGTTGTCTCCCAGCCTAAGTCTAACGGATGTCACGGGGTCCCATAACCCCTATCGATTCCCCAAGGGATCCTACTATTCTCAACCGACCACGCTGGGAATATCAACCAAACACGCTGGGAGGAAACAGAGAACCAGAACCAGTAGGAACACCCTTTACCCACTAGGAAACCACTGCCTGGGGACACACGTCAGGGACATCGACAACCATCCTTAGCACTTAGCCTTGGAAGACAACACGATCTCTAAACCTCAAACACTGATCAGAGTCAACTAGCGTGAATCCTCAAAAGACAAGAGGCTTGATCAACAATCACACCCTACTCCTAACTACCCATCCACGATCCTAAGGCTAGATCCGAGCTACCCGAGAGCCTCGGATCGGCGACCTAAAACATCGCCCGCCTAACCTCAAATGCCTCTAATGCATACAATGCATGATCCTAGGCAAGCATCTATCCTAGATGCTTCTATATGTCACATCATCAGTTATAAGTTCAACAGATATACAATAGCCCTCGGCACTCGCCGGCAAGAGGCTAAGGTTCCACAATTCCTCATTAACTAGCACTCATAACTAGTTAATGGCTAAGCAAATAACTGATCAATTAATTACAATCATACAGGTATTTAAATGCAAGTAAAGTCATATATTTACCAAGAAGGAAGTCACATGAATCGATTCTCAAACCCGATGGAAAACCCCTTGAAAACCCCATCAAATCCCCCTACATACTTAGGTACTAATCCCAAACCAAATCCGTCCAAGAAAAGCCAGAAAACACTATTCAGGCACTCACGGTCGATCCATGCATCGACCGTGAGGTCACGGACGATGCCACGGTCGATCCAGGGATCGATCGTGAGACCCATGCGAAGAAAAATCAAGGACGACGGTCGATCGACCCATTGACCCTGAGAAGCCCAAAATCGAACATAGCCTGACGGTCGATGCGACGGTCGATCCGACGGTCGACCGTCAGGTAAAAGGGAAAAGAAGGAGATCCCGCGGTCGATCCATGCATCGACCCTGGGAAGCCAAAATCTCGACAGAGCCCGATGGTCGATGCGACGGCCGGTCCGACGGTCGACCGTCAGGCCCAGAGTAAGTATATTAAAGCTTGACGGTCGATACATCGATCGACCGTCGAGCCTGACGGTCGATGCACCGATCGACCGTCGAGCTCGCGACGCAAAATGCTAGAAATCCCATTTCTAGGTTTTCAAGGATCAAAACATGTTTTAAAACAATGAAACTTGGTAGGCAAGTGTATTTTGAAGTGGAGAATTCAATGATGTAAAGAAATCCAGTTTTAGATGGTTAAATCCCATTTTAGGTCGGAAAACCAAAAACCGACAAAACGGCGACGTTTCGGAAACCAGCTGTTAGAATACGGAAATCTTGGCATATAAACACCCAAACCATTCACATTGCATACACAACGGATTACACGAGATCCTAGCATGGCATTCCACAGCAAACCACATATGCAACCTAACCTAGTAGAACCCGATCCAAGGATCGGGG
>OY986973.1:2021985-2099508 GCA_963920575.1 Narthecium ossifragum
CACCTTTAACATTAGGTTATCATGGGTATCAAAAAAAACCCATTTCAAACCGTAGTGTATTAAGTCGAAAATGTTGTATGAATAACCGTTATCTATAGAAAACATATAATATATAGAACTAGCGGATCTCCGTACAAATTGCACGGTTTGCCAATCACACTCATCTCTCTCATTATCTCTCTTCCGTAACCACCCCCACCACACCCAACTCTTCATATAAGAATGAATTCAGTTATTTTTAAAAACAACTAAGTTCGTGTGATGGGGGTGATTCTAAACCACAAGATATAAATCTTCTAAACTCTTATAGACCATCCGATGTAAGTAAAATCATGTCTTATATAGATAGACTAGCGGATCCTCGTGCAAATTGCACGGTTTGCCAATCACACCCACCTCTCCGTAACCACCGCCACCACACCCAACTCTTCATATAAGAATGAGTTCAGTTATTTTTAGAAATAACTAAGTTTGTGTGATGGGAGTTATTCTAAACCACCAGATATAAATCTTCTAAACTCTTATAGACCATCCGATGTAAGTAAAACCATGTCTTATATAGATAGATTGGATTAATTTATCAAAATAGGAAGATTCATGGGAGGTCATCCATCCGCCGCCCATATATTTCCACCCTTAGATAGAAAGTATACATGCTTTTGTAGACCGTGTTATATAGAAAATCGTGTAATATATGGAGTTAGACTAATTTATCAAAATAGGAAGGTTCATTGGAAGTCATCTATCTGCCGCCCATATATTCAAGATTTGAGAGTTAGATAAACATTCTTCAAGGAGCATTTGAGTTTTGTCTGGTTGCATGTATCTGGCAATATCTTCATCCGAATCTAGATTCGGAAAATCTCATGTGTTTCGTTATCATATATGTCAACACACACTTTAAATGATTAAAATGATTTAAAAAAATATTTAGTTTTTAATAACAAATGGTGATCTAAAAGTATATAGTCATCAATGAATTCGATAACTAAAATGATTTGCGTCCGTCCGTAGGTTGTGACGCCAGTTCACACCCTCGTGGTGGGATGCAATCCAACCAGGTGGGAAAAGGGCATTGGGTGGGTGGGAGGGATGGGAGTGGCATTTCGGGGGTTTATAGGTTGGAGATGGTTGTCTCTGGTTTTTGATAGTTATGCATGGATGTGTGTATGTATGTGGTGTGTGTATATATATCGATATTAGTTGTGCTCCCCGTCAACCATCAACCCCACCCCAATAACTCCATTCCACTAACCCCCCTCAACCTAGGATTATCATACCACATAGGCTCCATGTAGGACATTCTCTCGCCACGTAGGACAACGAAAGTTTCACTTATAACCATAGCCTTATATAAGGATGGTATGTATGTATAACATATATGCATGTATGTATATACATGTGGGTATCTATGAATGATTTATGTATGTTATGTACATAGTTTAATTTTATAAATGTGATATGTATAAGTGTATTATATATCATTCTTATATGAAGTTATGATTATAAGTGAAACTTTCATTGTCCTACTTGGCGGGAGAATGTCCTAGGTGGAGCCTATGTGGCATGATAACCCTAAGTTGAGGGGGGTTTAGTGGGAGGGAGTAATTGGGGTGTGGAATTGGTGGTTACCCTGCCATGTGGTAGGGGGCACAACTAGTATATATATAACTAGTCCTATCCCATGCCACATGGCAGGGTAACCACCATCTCCCCTCACCTCCCTCATAACTCCCCACTAACCCCCCCTAACTCTCTCCCTCTCCCACTATTACCACATCTACATCAACATTCACATAGGATAAACCCTGCCACATAGGATGTCAGTAGGACAACAAAAGATTAACTTATAACCATGCTCCTATATAAGGATGATATACATATGTCATATGTGTGTGTGCATGTTATGTATGTATGTGTGTACGTATTTATAAAATATATGCATCAAGAAATGTTATAGAGAACCCCTTATTCCTATATTCATCTACAAATACTTTTTTTCCTATCCAAGTAATAATTACCCATTTATCCGCCTCCCATTTACTTGCTATTACCACTTTATTTTATTTTTATGTAAAATAATCATTATTATTTTATTCTCATTTTTCTCCGCCCTCGTTTCAGATTTGTTAAAACCAAAAGTCCTTAATCCAGAATAGTTTATTCTCGTACCAAACGTGGGTGAGACGCGTATCATCAAATTGTAATGTAAATATCTAAACACATCCCATCTAAGCGGCATATATTTCCAGCTCACATGCGAGAAATTCTCAAAATATTATAAATATCTGAATAATGGTATAATACAGCTTCGGGTGGAAGTCAATTAATTTTCCATTCAAAATTTCAAATGTAGCGTCCCCATATATCTACTTCTTCAAAATACACGCAACCAAAGGACAAATAATTGTCGCATAAGAGCTGTTAATCCAACAAAATCCTAAAATCAAAGACTTTCAAATCAAGAAAACACTAAAAGTCTATTGAGATCTATTGAGATCATGACACGTTCCCAAGTTAATGCATCATACGAAAGTTCCTCACAACAAACTGATACGACTAACTAGCAACTAAATTAATGCCTAATTAATAAGAAATCCCCAACTAGATAACAAAACTAATAACAAAAGCAATCAGTAATTACACTGAGACTACCATCATAACCACCATCCTGGGCTACAGCTACTAAGCCTAAGATTAAACTAAACAATAATTAAAGGAGATTGCCATCATAACCACCATCTTGGACCACTAACCACGCATTAAACTATCCAATAATACCAAAGTCTAAGATAAAAGGGGATTATACTATAGTACACGTAGAGCTACTCACCGTACGGATGCCGTCACCTGCGGTGGTTGATATAAGAGAGGGTAAGCATTTGGACTTCGGGGGATGTGCGCGAGCTGCGTAAGTATAGGGGATCCACCGGGGGTGGTGGTTTTTAATATGGACGTGGCGGTGACGTGATACCACCTTCGTCTCTCTCCACCGAGTGCGACTCGGTGGGTGGAAGCTGCCGGCGAACGAGTCTCTGGTTCTTGGTCGCCGATTGATCTTGTCCGCCGAACCCCGTCTAGTTATCTAAGCGACCGCCGGCGGAGGCTTTCCGTAGATTGCTTGCTGTGGGTAATGCGGGTTGGATTAATCGCTAATTCCTAAAGGTTTGTTCTTTATATAAGGATCGCAAGCTTCATCCCCTTGTGTGGGTTCTTGTTCTTCGTTTTGGTAAAGTTTGAAACTTTTTTTCCATTTTTTTGGCTACCAATTCATTTTTTTTAGATTTTAGTGTTTTTTTCTTCTTCGCTGCAAAAAATGCGTGATTTTTACTTATATCAGTCTTCTCTTCTCTGGTTTCTTGGGCTTGTCATCTTTTGTTTTATTTATTTTCCAATCGCTTTCTCGATGTCTCTCTTCGTTACTCTTGTTTCCATTTTTATGCTTATTCGTAGTTTTCCAGGTCCCATCTTTCCCAAATCTATTCTACACCATTTATGCGTCTCCATCTGATTTTGATTCCATCTACTCAGTTTCCTCCTCTGTTTTTTTCCCTTCTTGTTTTCACTTTATCTGGAGTGATTGCTTTGAAATTGACCCAAATTTTAACCAGGTCAACTGTTGAAGGTTGCACAGTATTTTGTTCAAAATCTTTATTGTTTTGTTTATTAGTCCATCAGTCTCGCATCTACTCGGTATTTTTCACTCGCCAAAGAATGGATTTTTTTTTTTTTGTTTCTTTTTCAATATGTCGGACTTCGTCATTCTTGATCTTTTCTGGCCGTCCTTCTAGTATCTGGCGCTCATTTATCCTTATTTTTCAGTCGTTTAAATTGTTCTTGGAGCCATCCTAATCCTTAAACCCGAAGTTCTCCCCCTCTATGGAAACCGGAAAGTATTGCCCAGTTTGCTTCGATTGTTGTCCTTATTGGCAGTTCCAGTTCCGTGTCATCTAGCCCATCTCTTTCCACGAAGGTCACATCTACTCGGTTCGAACATACTCGTGAATTCTTTAATTGTTGGATCATGGGCTGCTTTGATTCAATAAATCTGATGTTTGTTTGCATTCATGGATTACTTGTATACAGGTTGTCTTTGAGAGGTGGAATGCGAGTTTGAGAGGAGTCCAAGTTATCCCAACTCGCAATATTCTTAAAGAAGCATATCTGGGTTTTCTTTATGAGATCATAGGAGCTGATCCATCTTGTTTATTCTTCAACATCTTGCCGAAAATGCAGGTAGGTGTTATGAAATTATTGAGGATAATGGTAGCTGGAAATACCCATTTCAAATGGTGATGTGCTATTTTCAGCTGCATGACCCTGTTTCTTTCGCATTTGCATCCGAAAATTGGAGTTTGAAGCTGACTTCTCTCTCCAAATCTTTTATTTGAGCAATCTGTCATGTTGCATCGTAATTACATCTCATTATTTCTCCTGAGCTCAATGTCCCAACTAATTCTTACACTCTCCTCTTTAAACACCTGAAAGCAGAGCTGCGTTGGTGGCTATTGTTCATGCTTGGGGTTTTCAATATCATTCAAAAATTAATTTTGGCGTCATTGAACTCATGTAACTGAGACATCATCATGGGTGCCTGTGTTTCAAAATCTGGCACAAGAGCAAAATCACGGAAGAAGTACTTTGTGAGGTCTAGAAAGCGCCATGGGAAGATCTCCGCTTCAATATCTGATGTGCCTAGAATCCGGATAAGTGATGCAGGAAATTGTGTGACAGATGGGACTGTTCATGTGGGGGCGGCTGCAGCATCTTGCCGGAGATCCGACCTGTCAAATTTTACAATTCATCATACACAAGTGACGCGCTTCCACACTCAGGTGGATGCTAATGGTACGTGGTTTCATTTGCCGATCATCGATCTTCAATTTGATGCAATATATTTCGTCGACCTATATTTATCTTGCGTCTTAGAAATAATTAAAAGAATCTCTTATTTCTTCTTTTTGCAACTGGGACAGACCTAGCTAATTCATGCACTATATTATGGTCCTAATACTCAGTTGCAAATGCGAGAGACATAGTATGGCTTAATGCAATCTGAGAAGTAGAAGAAT
Source organism: Narthecium ossifragum (assembly GCA_963920575.1). Classification (NCBI taxonomy): domain Eukaryota; kingdom Viridiplantae; phylum Streptophyta; class Magnoliopsida; order Dioscoreales; family Nartheciaceae; genus Narthecium; species Narthecium ossifragum. Next base: position 2,027,058 of record OY986973.1, read on the forward strand.
TGTCACCATATTCTACGATTTAGAGCCCATTTACCTATGTCAAAATCACAGAGTGACCATCATTGCCAACAATAGATTCCAGATTGGGGATCATACATAACTATTACATCGAGAACAGGCTCATTGATTACTTTCTGACATTTGTTTTTTTTGTTTTTTTTTTGGAACATTCTTCTTAATTCAGTGTAGGGCACATGAGATACAATGAATATTTATCATCCATGTTTGCAGTGATTTGTCAAGAGGAAGCATGGTTCGACTCTCTTAGTATTTTGGACTCTGATTCTGATGAAGAGTTCAGTAGCGTCCTTGGAGGTAAAGTTCTATACGAGATGGTGACGTTCTTTTTCATAGTTTATTTCCTTCCTGATATCTAATTGGTGACATTTCTTTTTCATTTGTCGTAGATTGTTTTCCGTGTGTCAGCAATGCAAGTGGGAGTCAGATGTCACAATGTGAAAATGCTTCACGCTTTGGCGATTGTATGTTATATGATGGAGCTGCATTAGCATTGGCTGTTGAGCAATATCTGAAGAGTGATGGAGCTAAAGGTGAGAAGCTTTTGAGCAAGGATGAATCTCAAGAAGCTGACACCCAAGTTCTAGAACTTGGCGGCAGGCGTAAAAAGGTCTTGGAGGACGCACGTAGTAGCTTTAAAGGTTTGAAGGAGGGTAGATATGATGCAGAAGAAAAAACTGACGATAATGCTTTGAAGCAGATGGCTTCATCTTGCCTACCACGCTTAGCCCAATCTATCAGTTTTAATGATAAAATTCATCAAGCTTCAGGTGTTAGCCAACTGGGTCAAAAAAGAAAGTCAGCAGTTATCAGGCTTTCTTTCAAGAAAAAGTCCTGTGACGGAGATGAGATTACTGAATTCTGTAAGTTCACATTTTCACATTTTCCCATCAATTTATCTAGCTGATTACACTACCAATGTTACATTAATTAGTTGAGAGGACTTGAAACAGGAAAATCTGGAAATTCGCTAGCTAGTTTAACTTTTTTCTGGTGTTGAATACACCATAACTTTAGAAAGTCAGTCAGCAGAAATTTCACAGTTCTCGTCTGGAGCATATAATATCCCGTAATTTCATTCACATTTTGATGTTATCGCGCTTTAGAATAGCTGCAAGGAGCCCTCACCTAGGGCCAGAGTGTTTGAAGGCATTTATTAGGTGGAGGCCTGCTGCTGCTTCCTTTTTTCTGTGATCTGCTTCTGCCCACATCCTATTGCTTGCATTATTTTGCTCTCTGCAAACGATCCTAGCTTCAGGATTATGGCACTTTGATCTTATCCTTGTCCAATTCTTATCAAATGAAAGAAATTTTGATGCACAGAAGTTTGCTCTTCCAGGATAATATCTTTGCATAATGTGTCACCATGAGGCACTTTATACTTCATCTCATTCTTTATTTTCTATGCACATTTTCTGGCTTTTGTTGCATTGTGATGGGATTATATTGCTATTTTGGTTTAACAAGAAATCCGGTATGACATTGTTTTTACTGCATCCTGATTAATCTCATATCAGGCATCAAATTTGTCATTGGTGTTCTCTTCCTCCGATATGATGATCCTCAGCAATTCTTGCTGAAGATGATACTGCCTGGATTTCGACATCCTAGTGTTGGACTAGTTCATGTTCTCATGCTGTTAGAATATTGCTGGGACTTTTGCAGATATTTTTGTATCACTACCCCTATGCTTCAACAAGCTGTGTTTGACTATTTTTGTGGCGCTTCTAATGGTGTAGGTGCTTCGAAGAGGTTCTTGTATCGTCCCATAGCAGGACATTCAGTTCCATGCTCATCCGGGGAGAAACCAATGGAGGGATGCTGGTCCACTCTTGAGCCTTCAGCCTTTAAACTTCGTGGAGAAAACTATTTCAGGCATGGTTTGCTCAAAATGAATATGATCATCTAGTTTTCTTTCACAGCTTAATTTAATGATTAGCCTGCATTCTGGAATCTGATTTGTTCTTTCTATTATTTGGCACAACCATGCAGAGATAAGAAAAAGTCTCCAGCTCCAAACCTTTCCCCATATACTCCAATTGGCGTGGATATGTTTGTATGCTCACATAAGATAAATCATATTGCTCAGCATATTGAACTTCCCTCTGTGAAGCCAAATGAGAAAGTTCCCTCCCTCCTAATTGTCAATATTCAGGTATCATGACTTGAGTTTTGTGTCTTTGTTATAGCAATAACTGCAAATTTTCTATTTGAGTATTTGATTGTCAACACCTAATCTTACTCCACATTGCTGCTTCTTGACAGTTGCCTACTTATCCTGCTGCAATGTTCCTTGGTGACAGCGACGGGGAAGGCTTGAGCCTTGTGATGTACTTCAAGCTTTGTGAAAATTATGAGAAAGTGATTCCGACAAATCTCCAAGAATGTATTAGGGTAACGTGGCTGTCATTCCTATCATTCTGTAGAGTACTAACTGCTTGTCTGTTTAGGTGTCATCTACAAGCAGCAAAAGCTGATACCCTTTAAAGCATTTCTGTCAACTTATACAACTGAACTGTGTACAGAGGTTTCTAGATGATGAGATCGAAAAGGTGAAAGGATTTCCAATGGACTCCAATGTCCCTTTTCGAGAAAGACTGAAGATTATAGCGGGAGCGGTTAATCCAGAGGAACTCCATTTGAGTGCTGCAGAAAGGAAGCTTGTTAATGCTTATAATGAAAAGCCAGTGCTTTCACGCCCTCAACACAGTTTTTACTGGGTAAAGAATGACAGTTTATTTTTAAATGGCTTAATTCTTTTGGAAGTGAAAGCAATTTGAACCTTTTGCACGCCTAGTTTTTATTGCTACCAACAACTCCTAACCCAGTTTTCCGTGATTGCATTTCATATTCTTTGTTTCTTTGGCATCAATCCCCCAAATGGATGCCCACAAAAGCAAATGCTTCCTAGATCTCATGGTTTATATCAACTCATTGTCAGCATAGATATTCCATGTGCTATTCAAGTTGTGATGAGAGAGTCTTTGAAATTGTGTTTATAACTGCTCCAGTCCTGAAACCTCAAAGATAAAGCACGTCAATGGATTTGTGATTGAAACATTTCTCGAAATACGTATGAATCAACATGTTGGAAATGTTGAAATGTCTTCATATCAAGAATCTCTCTAGGCGATTCAAATAGAAATTTGCTTTATAGTTACAATATGCTAATATGACTAGATGCTTTGACAGTCTTGAAGCCTGACTAGACAATGAAAGCTTACATTAAATCCTTTGTTTTTCTCCAGGGGCTGAATTACTTAGAAATTGACCTGGATGTACATCGGTTCAGCTACATATCACGAAAGGGTCTGGAAGCATTCCGGGAGCGCTTGAAGCTTGGAATAATAGATTTTGGTTTAACAATTCAGGTAGCTTTTGCTTCATTTCCTTTTTCTAGAGGTGAATAATTCGTTGCTCTTTATATACCTGAAGTCTAATCTGAATGCAGGCTTGTCTACAGTGTTCTTTTTTTTTTTTAACTAGGCAACCTATCTTGCTTACTCTCATTGCTTCAAAGATATATTAACCATGCCATGTTACTCTGAGATTTATTCTTGTTTCTGATAAGCTCTATTGATATTTCAGGCACAGAAACAGGAGGAACTACCAGAGCAGGTTTTGTGCTGCTTGAGACTAAGCAAAATCGATTTTGTTAGTCATGGGCAGATACCAACACTTGTAACACTGAGTGACGACTGATATCTGGAGTAATTGATTCAGTCGGTCTCTAAGCAAGTTGCCTGCTGACAGTGGAACAAAGCTTGGAGGCTGGTTGATACTTGATACCGCATATAAACTCTTCAGAAGCATCGCTGATCAAATACAGATAATAAGAGAAGATATATGGTTGTCAGCGCACGCCAAAGATGATCATCTCTACCATATATTCTCAGCAGATTGCTATTATCTGAGGAACAAAGTGCTAAATAAAAGCAGTCTAGGAAATAGAAGAGATTTAGGGAAGCAAACTGGAAAATCAGGAGCTATCTTGTTTTCTCAATGAAGGAAAAATCATCTTGTAATCTTGATGAGCTCGAGGCAAAACTAAGAATGTTTGCCATGGATTGTTGCCAGTTTTGAACCGAAAACCGGACTGGTTTGGCTTCCACATGTTGAGATTGCTTATTTTCCAGGAGAACTGGAGGCAATTAAAAGTTTAAATTATCAAAACTTGTGATCTGAGTGTCCCCCTGAATTCTGCTACAGCCAGCAAAGTTTTTGCAATCTTTAAAAGTTGCTTTTGAGGAAGAAGAGAACATATTCTCGTGATCGTCTTCCGCAAAGATTTTAGCATGCAAATTCGTCTTGCATAAATGTTGTGAATGGATGGGTGAATTGAGGAAGAATGTACATAAAAGTTATGAAAATATTATGATTAGGAATGCAAACCAGTTGTCACAAGATTTGGGTAGAACATAACTTTATGAATTGAGGAAGAATTTACATCTTGCTTGCCTGCTATATGACTGAAATCAGCAACACATCATCCCAAACTGAACAAAACGCTATACAAGCTTTATTTACATAAACTTCGCCTAAGGCAGTTTATAAGCACCATAAATCCCAATCCGAAAAATACATTTTGCATCTTAAGGGCAATGTTGCATATAAGTGTTGCAATTGAGTTCATGGCCTGTCTCCTGCCATATGATTGCAGAGACAAGGTGTCATAGGCTATATCTTTTGTAAATTGTTTAAACAGCATCCTTTTTCATCACTATAAGATGTCCCTGTAGTCATAGTTGTCCTTGCCTTCTGCAAATTTTAGTTCAAATGTCAAGTAAGGCAAACTTGTCTTCCTTGTGATAATTTGTTCATTTCATTCAACATGTAGTTTTGCTGTTACCTTTCTGAAACCATGATCTACGAACCGCATGCCGAATGTGGCGCTCGTGCCTTTGTAGAAGCTCATTAACTTTCTGTGACTGAGATAATAGAGGTCCTGAGAACTCAACTCTGTCTGCTTGATCCTTATACCCCTGAAATATTTTTGCAACAGTTAGTAGCTGAACTACAAGAATAAGAGAGAACAAGTACTGCAAAAAGAACTGCAGTAGTACCCAGATGCCATGCTTGGATGAAATTGCATCCCTCACATGATGCTCTATCGACAAGTTGTCAAATGAGTCTCGATACTCAAATTGTGCCCATTCTTTCAGCATTGTGTGCCTTGTCATCTGAGAAGGGTATTGCTTTGTAGGATTGGCATCGTTTTCATTATCAACTCCTCCATATCCTTGTCCAAGTAAGTCACAAAGATTTTTAACTTGTGGCACGTTAGAAGGATTTAAACCACCAATAGTGTTAGATCTACTTCGATAGGTAGTGTTCGGTTGCCCCTCCGTTCTTTTTTTCACCCATGCAAAGCCACTAGAAGCTGGAACCTGTAAGGGCCCTGAGAAAGAAGAGTCGACAGAAAGATGAACCTTTGTACCATTATTGTTCTTGCTGTTAGCTTTGATTTGTGACTCCTGCTGGAAAAAAGAACAAAATTCTTGTATCAGGCTAAACGATGATGTTCTCATTGATATGTCAAATTTTGAAGAATCCTATTGAATGCGATATAGAAAGCCGGATACTAACCTCATGGTGAACTGCTAATTCATTTGACCTGATTGGTTCTCGTGAAGCTCTAGATGTTCTTGGAGGTCTTGTGGTTGCTTCCAACTCGGACCTTCTACCAGCATCCCTTTTCCTGATTTTTTTAGTCAATTAAGAATGACGGCAGACCAACTAAGACATGATATAGAGATTTCCTAAAAAAGCATTCTACATCCACAGCATTGAATCTCTTTTAGATTTGAAACTTTATAATTACCTCTGTGCATCACGCCTTTTTGCATCTATCTCCTTGCAAGGTGGGTATTCTGGCAAGCTTGATGGTTCACATGCATAAGGCTTTGTCCTGAAATACTGAGCAATCATATAGAAAATACGCAACATTAAGTGAAAATTGGAAACAGCAGAATGAAACTAAAAACATAAAGGAGAAAACCATTGAATGGATAGCATGTTTAGAGAAATTTATTCCTAGTTACCTCAGATGAAAGAGCGTCTGAGGCAGTGCCCCTGTCACGAGGTTTGACAGATAGCAAGGTTTGTAATAAACTGAAGGCGCTTTCAGGAAAACTACTAAAGGCCTCTCGCAGGCAGCCTGCATATGGATTTTGGGGCTTAAAAAGTGTTGCATGAGGCAACTTGGTCTTCTTCCAGTATTCCTCTGGCGGGGAGCCACAGAGCTTAAAGATTTTGTGTAATTGTTCAACCTGAAGATGCAAGGCAAAATTCATAACACTACACGCTGCAGTAAAAACTTCAAAAAGAAAAGAAAAAAAACTCTATTTTTCAAGTCTTTTCAAGTGCATTTTATGTGACTCGAGGGATTGAATTCAGAGATTGGTAACAAAAGATGAATTCAGAGATTAGTAACAAAAGATTGGAAAATTGTGTTGATGTTTATTACCTCAGTTCTTCCCTGTAAAATAGGCTTTCCGACAAGTAGCTCTGCAAATAAACAACCAACACTCCACAAATCTACTGTCGGTTCATAATCTGTCGAACCAAGCAGAAGTTCAGGTGGACGATACCATAAAGTCACGACACGACTAGTTAGCGGTTGCTTGTGTTGAGGCTTATAGAAGTTCGCCAAACCAAAGTCAGCAATTTTCACAATTCCCTCATTGTTCACCAGGAGATTTGCACATTTAATGTCACGATGCATGACACCATTCAGATGACAATGCTCTAGTCCAGATAGTAACTGGTGCATATAACATTTCACCTACAAAAAACCACCATAAATCCAATTCTATCAAAAAAGCTTCTGATAAACATCAAATTTTTGAGTTTATGTTCTTCATGAAAATGTGGACAAACCTGTGATTCACTGAATTGGATGTCAGGAGAAGATGACAGTCCTGAAAGATCATGTTCCATGTATTCAAACACTAGATATATGCTGCATGATAAATGAGATGCAATCAACCCATGGAGTTTCACAACATTCGGATGGTCAAGCCGGCGGAGGATCTGTATTTCTCGTGCCATAAACCTTACGCTCTCGGGTTCAAAGTTGTCGAACCGCACCTTCTTCAGAGCAACAAGCTTCCCCGTCTCAAGATCACGCGCTTTAAATACACTGCTATAAGTTCCTTGTCCAATCTTTAGACATAGAATAACATGCAATAGGCTATAGTTAGGAATTAGCATATATCACTTATAAAACCAAACTTTAGACTTAACCAAACTTCTTCATATACTGTTATACAACTCTCATGATTAAGAAACAAAAATAAACATGACATAGGATTAGATTCCTAAGATGAGAGATAGAAGAAGGAACTTAATTCACATTAAAGATTTGAGATAAAATTGAGGCCACAGAGTCTTAATTTCCAACAAGATCCACAAATGAAAGAGAGCCGAGCATAATTCTTTCATGGTCTATATTGCAATCCATAAGAAAGCATACCCTTCACATGAATCACTAAGAAAATAAAAGTTAAGCAACATGAGAATTAATTATGGAAGCATCACCATTACCTTCTCCAATTTCTCAAAGGAGTCGGCTTTGAGGGGTACCCAGCCCCGAACAGCTTCTCCGGCGACCGCGGAGAGCCAAGCGGGCCACCCAGCGGCAACCTGCTCGGCCTCCGCAAACTTACGGAAATTTCCCGATTGGAAACTGATTGAGCCAGTGCCATTGGAGCTCAGCTTCCCGGACTCCCCGGACTCGGTGTCTTCCTTCGCCCGCCTCCAAATAGATGCGCCGATGACCTCCCCTGATCCCTGCCAAGAAACGCCCGAGGAATCAACCGCCGGGGTCACCGGCGCCGCCTTCTTCGACACCACGCAGCCCATCACCGCTTCTGGAACGGCGACATAGGCTGAAACCGGGGAGAAGTAGAACCAAGATCAGGTCTTGGGTAAAACTGGTCAAAGAAGCTTAAAAAACCAAACGATTCCAAGGTCACGAGCCACCAAGATGAGGAAAAGCGTCCTAAATAAAGAAAGCCAAGATCTTTATCTCTTTTCCTCCTTTTGCTCTGTACTCAATCTCTATACAAAGATCTCGGGTCAAGATCTGGAGAACTACAGCGATTGACAGGTACCAAGACGGGGAAACAGATGTAAACCAGAAGAAATCCAAAGAAACAGGGGATCAAAGGTGGCCACGAAGTACTAAACAAAGAAAGAAAAATGATATCTTTATCTATCTTTTCCCCCTTTTCAAATCTCTTCCAGGGAGCCTCTGCTCGAATAGCGGGAGATGGGAGGAGAGGAGGCGTTTGGATGAGTAGGACGGTCGGCCTTGGCGGTGGCCGTGGCCAGAGAGGCCGTGGAATCGACGCGGGAAGGAGTAGGATGACGACGCGGGTTCCGTATCCATATATATACCCGAAGAGCTGGCGTGAGACCAATATAGCCGTTGGAGCAAGAGTGATAGCATAACGTGGCGTAATTTTATAAGATGGCACTATATATTATATTAAATAGAGAAAATTCTCTTGCTAGAGACGTGAGAGCAAGTGTGTAATTTTGAAAAAAGATATGGGTTAATTGCCATCTTTTCAAGTTTAGCTAGCCTCACTATTTATGGAGCCCACAATAATATTGGATAGGTTGAGGGTGTTTTTAGTGCACCAAAGCTGCAGAGAATGATGAGTGTCTGCCTCAACCTTTCCTATTCCAAAATCCAACTTCTCTTAAGCTAATAATGAGTAATTAAAGATAAAAAGGAGTGGTTTGAGACCCACTCCATTAATGCGGTGCCTTCTCCCTTCATCCATGCTTGCCACTCCCTTAAGAACATCCACCACCCTTTTGACTTTCTTATTTAGTGATTTAGTGGATTTGTTGACACATTGTTGGAACATAAATTATGACCGTTGACCGGGACCGTAATCAAGATCAAAATTCTATTTCTACATTCGAAGAATCAGGAGATTGTGGTTTTTTGTTCAACTCTTTCGAATGATCGAATCAGAGGTGTTGAAGTGTATAAAGAAGATATTTTGTGGTTGATGATGAACTTGATGGAAATGGAAAATAGAAAATAGAGATGGAAAATGGAGATGGAAAATGGAAAATGAGATTTCATGAATAATGGAAAATGGAAAATGTGATGGTTCTATTGTAAATCTACTCCTATTTTAAGTAGATCTACTTCTAGAAATAAAGAATTATGGTAGCACTACTCCTAGGAAAATATGATAATTCTACTCCTATGGAAGAAATTAGTGTAGCACTACTCCTAAAAATGAAGGACGTTGCAGGAATTAAAAGGAAGGAAAATGCTTCATTATGCTAAATAAGGCTACATTGATAATAAATAAAAGATTACATAAAAGATAAAAAACAGTTTTGCTTTGATGACGGGGGCCCTTTTTTCTTCTTCCTCTTGGCTATTTATAGGGCTTCTAGTAACTGATTTGAAAACTGTCAGGAAACCACTCTGCAGTTGCTGCAACTGTTGCTTTGAAAGTGGAAACCACCAGAACTGCATAACTGGTCTAAAACTGCTCTGGAACCGCCACTAAACAACGCCTCCTGTCTTCCGCTGTATTTTTGCTGATGATAGCCTTGGAATCTGGGAAAACATTGAACATCAAAGTTGTAGATCTTCAAATTATCTTTCTAACGGTACCAGAAACGTCTAATTTGGACATCAGATGAGAAAGTTATGGCTAAACTACTTAGACTGCACTAATGGCCGATTAGCAAATATGGACGGTAGAAATTTTGGATTAAGTCATTTGGGCTTTATCGTCCATTTTGGACGATGACTTCATCGTCCATTTTGGACGATAGAAAATTTGGTCGATGACATTAACAAATTCGTCCATTATTTATCATTTTGCCACTGGTCACTTCAACTGCCAGTTTGGCATACTGAACGATGGAATTTGAAGATCTCGTCAACATGAAAGTTGTAGATCTTCTCGTCCTCTTTCCAATGGTTCAAGAATTGTCCAATTTGGATACTTGATGTAAAAGTTATGGCAAAAATACTTCAGTTGTGTCAAAACTGAATTATTTTAGGGGTTTTTGTTGGGAGCACCATAATATGGACTTATCCTGCTAATAAAACCTACATCATTAGTTTTACCTCCTAAACACCATATTATGTATTAAAATACTCTTATACCCCCCTCCCCCTAATAATTCCACCCCCCCAACACCCACCCCCCCCGGCCGGCGAGCTCCCCAGCCCACCCCCGGCGGATCCGGCGTCCCCAGTCCTTGATCCGGCGTCCCACGCCCCCTTCAGGCCGCCATGCCCCCGATCCGGCCGCCACAACCCCCGATCCGGCGTCCCCACCTCGGATCCGGCCGCCTTCGACCAGATCCGACGTCCCCCGCACCCCTACCGGCGTCTCCGCCTCGGATCCGGCCGCCTTCGACCAAATCCGGCGTCCCCCGCACCCCTACCGGCGTCTCCGCCTCGGATCCGGCCGCCTTCGACCAGATCCGGCGTCCCCCGCACCCCTACCGGCATCCCAGCCTCGGATCCGGCCTCCCCCAACCCCGACCCGGCGTCCCAGCCTTGGATCCGGCCGCCCCCAACCCCGATCCGCCATCTCCAACCCCAAACCGGTCGTCTCCGGCCCGATCCGGCCGTCTCCAGCCCCGATCCGGCCCCCCACAGCCCCGATCCGGCGTCCCCAGCCCCGATCCACCATCCCCAACTCCGATCCGCCGTCTTCAACCCCGATCCGGTCGTCTCCGCCTCGACCGACCGTCTTCAGCCCCGATCCGCCGTCACCAACCCCCATCCGGGCGTCTCCAGCACCGATTCGCGCGTCCCCAGCCCCCATCCGCCCGTCTCCAGCCCCCATCCGCCGCCCCCAGCCACGATCCGGCGTCCCTCCGCACCTTTTCCGGCGTCGCCGCCCCAGATCGGGCGTTTCCCTCGTCCCCAGCCCCTATTCGCCCGCCAACCGCCCCGATCCGGCGTCCACCGCCGAGATCTGGCCGCCTTCGCCCAGATCGGGCGTCCCCCACCACCCTTCCGGCGTCCCCAGCCCCCCTTCCGGCATCGCCGCCACAGATCCGGCGAGATCTTTGTAATAACTATCAGTATTCTCTTTTGAGAAAGAGAATACTGATAGGTATTCTCTTTCTCAAAAGAGAATACCGGTAGTATTCTCTTTGTAAAAAGAGAATATTACCAGTATTCTCTTTATAAAAAGAGAATATCTATCAGTATTCTCTTTGTAAAAAGAGAATATCATTCATCATGTAAAAAAGAATCTTTGCAGATTATACATGAATGTATTTTAGTATTCTCTTATTTCATCTTTGTAGTATTCATTTTCTCTTTTTTTCATTAATATAATCATGAAAATAAATGGAATAATCATGATGTCATCAAAACCGATGTCAGTTATGGGAGAATGGAGGGAAGGAGGGGGTGGAATCATGATGTCATCAAATCAAAAACCAATCGAAACCGATTTGTCATCAAATCAAAACTGATTTGCATGGATTACACTAAAAATGGAAATAAAACAACTCATAACTGCCATAAATTAAATACAGCTATATATAATGCATCAAATATTTAATATATATGAACTAGGGGTAAAAGTGTCATGCAAAATACCTAACCTCCCATAACTGCCTTAAAATGGTGTAAACCCATTAAAACATCTTAGGGTGGTGTACCAGTGAATAAGTTTACTGGATTTGGTGTAAAACCTAATAATCTAATTATTTTATTGGTCGATTGGCAATATTTACGAAATTGCCATTGATCGTCCAAATGGCTATATTTATATCTAACACACATGTTGCTTCACGCTGGGATTAGTTATAAAAGCTTTTAATCCAAGTATATTAAATTGGAACTTGACCCGATGAGAATGAACAATACCATACCTGGGGTATTTGAAGATCCGACCCCATTCAATGGTGAATTCTATAAGAAGCAAATATTCGAGACCAAGGCATCACTTATACATGCTCTTCAATAATACGAGCTTCGGAGGTTTGTGGAACATTGCACTGTCAAGTCCGGGCCGAAGGTGTTGACCGTCAAGTGTTATAATTTTGATTGTTCCTGGCGTTTGCATGCGTCTACTTACAAAGAAACGTCTTACTTTCAAGTGAAGAGTTATAGAGGTTCACATACCTGTCGGACAGGTCTGTTAAATACCAACCACCGCCACTGCACTGCTCAAGTCATATGTGGTATCATACTTGGTGCGATAAGGACAAACACTGCTATGACCCCCAAATATATTGTGCAGAGGATCAAAGATGACTTCCATGTTAACATCAGCTATGCAAAGACATATCATGCATGTATACTAGCTATGAAGATTATATATGGTGATTGGAAATAATCATATAATATCCTGCCTTGGTATATGCAAGCAATGGTGGTAGATAACCCTGGTACTGTAGTAAAGCTTCAAACAGAAACTGTGCGCACCGGTGTTGATATATTTGAGCACGTATTTTGGTTGTTTCATCCTACTATCGAGGCTTTCAAACATTGTCGACCCATAATATATATCGATGGAACACACCTATATGGAAAATATCTTGGCACTTTATTAGTTGCGACAACTTTTAAACACTTCAAGTTACGTCTTACTAATGTAGTCACGTAATGTAGATGTAACTCCAACTTACGTTGTATAAGGGCCACTCCTATCCGCATTTAGTCCTCAGTGCGGTTTGGGGGGAAATGTCAAAGACGTAACTTGGAGTTACGTCTTCATTAGCAGGATTAAAAAAATGAAAGGCCACGCCAGCGTGGCACTGACGTGACCAAACCAGACATACTTTCATAAATACTTTCTTCTGAGACATATTATAATGATAATTTATTAAAATAATATTATTTTTAAAAAAATTCCTTAATTCAATGGAAGTCTATCATACCCTCCGATTCTTCTGTTTATTATCAACTTTAAATAACTAGGATTAATTGTGTTGCGCGCGTGAAGGATAATTCATGAATTTTTTAAGGAAAGATGGCAAGTGGTCCCTGATCTGCGGTCCCCGTAATTAATTTATGAAAAAAAAACCCAATATACCCTCAACTTGATCCTAATGTATACTGGCACATTGATGCCATTAACTAACATATTTACGTACCTTTACGTCATTTAATTCTTCTTCCTTACCGTTGCAGGGGGTATAATTTGACATAGTGAAATATAATTAATATGAGTAACTTCATCTTTTGTCAAAAACTTACTAGAATAGAGTCTGAGAGTTTGAATACTAAATTATTAGTCCAATTTTCGTAGAAAAAAAATCAGAGTCCAGACGTGAGGGATGAGAGGATGTGTTATAAATTATAATACAAATATGAGACATTGTTAGACTATGTTAGCATGAGATTGAGTTATATTTGTAATTTGATAATTCAATTTACCGAGTCATGTTTTCGAGTCATATATTTGGTATGTGTTGATTTAAATTTGAATCAATGTGAAATTAATCCATTGAATTGATTGTGATGGGATTGCCAGAGATTATAAATATGGTCACGATGAGAATCCTAGTCATCCTTACCTCCGATCGGAGGTCGCGACCGGGCTCAGGGACGACGACGGGCGATGTTCGAGTTCCATGACGGGCTTGGTGGCGACCTTGTCGATGGGATTGGACGGGATCCGACAGGATCGGTGATGGGGAGTCCAGGAATGAGGTGGCGACGACCTCGCATCGGATCCGACGGGATCGGAAGGGCATCGGACGAGATCCGACGGGATCCGTCACGATTTGACTGGATCGGCGACTGGGTGATGGGGTAGGAGGTGGCTTCGGGGATGGCACCGAGGAAGGAGGTGGCGATGGGGGTGTCAGAGATCGACGGCGAGGAGATCGGGATCAGCGACGAACGGGATCGACGACGGACGACAAGATCGGGCCCACCGGGCGGCCGAGGAGGGGTAGGGGGGTATGGATAGATATAGATAGATAATAAGGGACATTTTCGTCCGATAGAGATATTAGGATCTATTGCCATACTACATTTTTTTTAGGACATGTTGACGAATCCCCCTATATTTTATAGTGGTTAAACTCCACAATAGTTTGACTGATCAATCTAATCGAGATCTATATCCGATTTCTAAGCTTGATCCAGTGTGAGTTCTAGTCCACAGGATTTGGTACCTTCAGACTATATAAATATAAGTGTGAGGACCCGTCCCTCTCCTCCTGTGGCTTGCTGTGGGCTGCAAAGGCAATTTGGTAAATTGCACATTGTCGGCTAGTTTTACACTCACGCGTGTGCACACACTGACCATGTTTCTGGTAATGATTGCTTAGAATGGTTAGTGGGACCCGGGATCGAAAGATCCGGACTTAGGCTTGAGTTCTTGCCTAAGTTTAGCTTTCAGCACAAAAAGGATCGATCCTCTCTAGCTAAGAGATCGATCCTCTTGTGCCAGAAAGTCAAGTGCGATCGTCATGGAGAGATCGACCCTTCCTTGGGTAAGGATCGATCCTTCATAAGTCGGTTCGTTTGCCTATAAAGCAGACGAATCTTCTTCCTTGAATCCCTTTTGAAATCCTGCGATTTGGGCTCAGATCTTGGAATTTTTGAAGGCGTTTGAGGACGATCCAAGGCCTAGCTGCTTGGATCTAAGCCGCTATTGCTCCGGTAGGGATCCTACCGACATCTCTCTTCGGGGTTTTGAGTTTTCTGGTTTGATATGTGATTTATTGCTTAGATCTGATTGTGTAGTTGTTGGTTTTCAGTGATTTTACCGGTTTTAGACTCGTGGGGTTCTGATCTATCAGATCCCAGAGTTTCATGAAGTTTGGATGTGTTTTCCGGCGGTATTCCTCGTCGGAAGTACGCCGGAGAACCCATCAGGATCGATCCCGTTTGAGGAGGGATCGATCCCTTTTGGCGTGTCATGCCTAGCCCGAGCGAGATCGATCCTTCTGGAGGAAGAGATCGATCCTTTCTGGGTTGAGTGATGACGGTCCCTGGCTACAAAGAAGATCGATCCTTCTTGAAGAAGGGATCGATCTCTTGGGTTAACAGGGACGAGTTTTCCCTAAGTCCTAAAGAGATTGATCCTCTTGAGAAGAGGGATCGATCCTTTAGTGGCTGAAAGGTGTTTTTAAGTGGGTCTTGCCCGCGGGGCTTTGTATGACAGTTTCCTTTACTGTCTTAATACATGGTACATATGATTAAGCATGTTAGGCCTATAATAGGGCAATGGTGAACCGGGGGAGTGATGACTTCCGGGATGTTTAGAATAAACGGGCGGGTAGCCCTACAGTTTTTCATAGCCTTGCATGTCGGCGTGCGCCGAGGGCTTTATCTGCTATATTTGTGAGCTGTTGTTTGCGGGGTTGTTTCCCGGTGCAGGTGTTGTGGTGGACTGCTGGCAATTGGTGATGGTACCACTGCAGCAGTCCCTAGACCTTAAATACATGTACCCACCCCAGGCGGGCAAGGTGTCGTGCCCAGACCTTGCATTTATATCATCACATACTGTTGCATGTCTATCTTGTATTTAGCCTGCGCATGTTCATACATGCATTGTGTTGTGCACTAGTTGCATCTGTTTAGGGCGTTGCCGATCCGGGGCTTCCGGGTAGCCCGGATCTATCTTTTAGGACCGTTGCGGGTAGCTTGGTCCAGGACTCGATTTGTAGTATTCAGTCGTTCTCGATGATAGGGTTAGATGACATGAATACTGTTGTGCTTGATGTTTAGAGGTTGTGTCGGCCTCGAGCCAAGTCGAGGTGTAGCCGGTACCCAGTCTTTCTAGAACTCTTGGGTGGCAGGTGTGACTACCCAGCGGTGCTATCCGCCAACAGTGCCCATGATCCTGTTGTGAGTTGGCAGTGCCGTTTCCTGCCTTACTGATTGTGACCCAGTGTGTGACCAGTTCGCTGGAAGACCATGGCTGGGGCTCTCAGGGGCATCCGGTGGGGTTATGGGACCCTGTGATACACCAAGGCTTGTTTGGGGGCGACACTGTTGTGTTCCCTTCCTTTGTGAGTGTCGTAGTGTAGTGTCCCTGCTGAGCTTAGTGCTCACTCCTACCCGGGCTTCGTTTTGCAGGTGCTGGCGCGAGCTCTTCTTCAGTCGCCCCTACCGGGCAGGTGTTCGGTGACGTGGCGGCGTCTGGCGGTGCTTAAGAGGTGGAGATCATATCGTTTTACCCTTTTTGTTATAGATAGTCTCCTACGGAAGTGATAAATGTATAATTTTCCTGTTTGAGGTTTTGTATCTATTCCAGTTCCTGTGTTTGAGGTTTGAAATTGTTGTTAATACAGGATGATTCAGACTTGTTAGGGTAACCAGTACGATTAGAGGGAAACCTCGCCAAAATTTTTCCGCAGTAGGTTAGGTTTCGGTTCGCGTCGCCTGGTCCGGTTGGGCCTACGCGAGTCGGGGCGCGACAATAAGATTATTTTTTAAATTCAATATTCACGAATAAAGTTTAGAGATGATCAGTGAGTTATTAGACATGTTACAAATTATTTTTTAAATTCAATATTCACGAATAAAGTTTAGGGATGATCAGTGAGTTATTAGACATGTTACAATATAATTCAAGCACATTTTTTTTTTCCTTCCTTGGTTACAAATTTTAATTTTTTGGGTTATTGACGATTTAATAAATTGCAGAATTTGTTGGTAAAAATCTCATATGCGCCTCTCTCTTCTCTCTGACACACAGATGCAAAACAATCATTAAAAGCTTCCAATCAACGAGCAGACAACATAGGCTGCACACCAAGCACGAGTGCTTCCATTTGCACTCGAAACGAGGTTAGCATTTGAGGATTTGCACGTGGATCTCTTGATGCATTCTCAACTTTTATCTTTGCCTTTTCTCTCACTCAAAACTATAGAAACATTATTTTTTTTTAATATTAGTTAAGCCGGGGGCTAGTTACAGACAACAATCCTTAAAATGAGCGATCGAAATGATACGTCCAGGCTAAAGATGCAAGTCCATCAGCCACTGAATTAAACTCACACAATGTCTATAAACTGAGAAACTAGACTCAGGTACAGATAGATAGATAGACCTTACATAACTGCTATATATCTATAACAAGGAAAACATAACCCACTCCATCCATGAACAATGTTTATGCATGCCAAACAATATCTAGTAAGTGGAGAATGGAGATCATATGATATTTCCATCTAGTATAAGTGATAGATCCTAAGTTGGGTTCAGAAAACATGTATGAATTCTTTCCATAATATACGTCTTTAATTCTGTGTTTCAAGAATCTTATAAGAAATCTAGTGATATCAGGGAGCTCAACTCTGGTGAGAGCATTCAATCTTTTGCTTTCCTTCCCCTTTTTTTTTAGAACATATAGTGCAGAGATATGTTAGGCAAGAGTTCATTAGAGCAGTAAAGAAAGGCTAAATTATTTGAAAGGCTGCTGCAGAGGAATCACATCTTATTGTCCCCTGAATCAGCTAACTGTTGATTACCATCACAACTACCTGGAGGTCCACCACTCTTATCTGCAATTAAAAATCTGGGATCTAAAGTTTGGATGAAAGCAGTAAAATATGCTGTAATCCATGGAGAGAGCTTGGTGTCTTACAAGTTCAGCTGATGGCTCCAAAAACTTTGTTCACCAGATGTCTATCCATTCAAGATCATCCAAGAACTCGGGAGATTTCCATACCTTATTCTGGAGACTTTCTCATCACGCTAAGAGCTGATGATGCCGGAAAGGAAACAAAGAGACCGTGGATTAGCATTAGCAACACAAAACAAGCTGAAAAAGAACGAAAGCATTGATCAAAAGTTTCACAGTTTTAAAAGGCATGAACCAGAATTCTTCTGGGATGTGCCACAGTAAAAGCTCAGAAATTGCTAGAAAGTAAACAAAATTCTAACATGCATATCCGAGAGAAGGTACACCAAAATCCTGATATTACATTCAACCGTGAGGCTTTCTGAGTTTAGTGTAAGATAAGTTAACTTATACATCTTCATTGAGTGTCACATTCTTCTTGAGTGTAAGACTTACAAACATTACAACAGTAACGGTCAGCACTATGACCAGAACTAAAACCCCCTACCCCACAAAAAAGAAAAACAAAAAGAATGTAACAAGGAACATGTAACCTATATTTTGGGCCTGATTGATTGTGCAAATAATCTGATAAAACACATAGAGAGCTTTTGACCCTGTACAGTTTACAAAAGATATCTGTTGGGATAAGATCAGTTTGAGCATTCTGCTGCCTTGTTCATCAAGGTTGATTATCATCCAAAATCTGAAGCAATTGACGGACGCAGTTTCCGGATTCAAGACTTTCTCATGCGCCACAGAGGGGACTAGAAAAAATTCAAGTGATTTCGTCTTCCTTCAGCTGAAGAACTGCAACTTGCATTTGACCACTGTTTCTTGTAGCTGTTTTATTAAGGAAGCCTTGACTTCTAGATGTGGCAGTCGGCCCTTTCGGTTGTATATTGGCAATTGCAGCGGCGTTTGCTGTGTTATGGCTGCTGTTCCTAGCTGCCGGTACCTCGTGATTATGTTTCCCCTCATACGTTGTGATAACAGCTTTGGGGTCCGTCGAAGCCCTTTCAACATGCTTCCTGACATTGCACCCTGGATGTGTGCACTTGTAATAACTCCTGCAGATACAAAAAAAAAACTTTACTTACACCATTGTTGCTGAGATAATACTCCTATTTTGCCTGAACACTCTCACCTCCGATATGTGAACATTGAATTTTTTATTGATTGTAATTCAAGAGATTAGTCCTGCATATCTTTCACCCTTATTTGATTTTAAAGTTTCACAAATTAGGATAATAAATGCACCAAAACAAAAAAAGGGGAGAGTAATGAAGTGATGGTCAACAAGGAGGAAAAAGGAAGTTATTCCCATCATGGATTTCCGTGCCGGTCCGGCACTGTGCGTGCCGCCCGGTATGTACCGTGCTAGGGGGTTAGCGGCATCGAACCCCCCCCCCCCCCCCCCCCCCCCTGGTACGGTGCCAAGAAGAAGAAGTAGGAGGAGGAAGAAAAACGAGAATGGCACGTACCGTACCAGCAAGCTGCCGGCATGGC
Organism: Narthecium ossifragum; assembly: GCA_963920575.1. Classification (NCBI taxonomy): domain Eukaryota; kingdom Viridiplantae; phylum Streptophyta; class Magnoliopsida; order Dioscoreales; family Nartheciaceae; genus Narthecium; species Narthecium ossifragum. The sequence continues at coordinate 2,046,126 of OY986973.1, forward strand.
GCGTGCCACCGGGACGGCAATCCATGATTCCCATAGTAGATATCATTTGCATTTCATAATATGATCCTACGAAAGTAATTCTATACACAATGGCCATAAGTACAAAGCTGAACTACCAAAAATAGTACTATATACAAAAATAGGGCTGTCTAGAAGAAGCACATCCGCATTTGAAGTGCTAAGTCAGATCCTAATCATTCAGATCCAAGGATAATACTATAGCATGACCATAAGACCTTAACACAATATGGATAAACAAACTGTGCAACAAAAAAAGATTTGACCATAAAGGATGAGTGTGGTAGGGATTGGCAGATGTTTTACAAATTTAGAAGGGAGAAAGGATGGAACAGACTGAGTACCTTTAAGGAATAGTCAATATGTCTCTTTCCAGATGATACTTGAAGTTTGAGATTGGCTGTAGAATCTATCTAGGCTTATCTAACCATTTCATAATCGATTCCAATAGTACGTGGCAAGCTCTGATCAATTGGGTAATTTCAAACATGGGGTGATGCATATTCAAGAAGAGATAAAAAAAATGCTGGATCGTTTTGGGGATAGTTAAAAGTCATTTCAGTATTAACATAGTGTATCATCGATAGAGATCATATAAGCGGATAAAATTAAATATGTAGACTAGGTGAATGAACCTGACGGCAACCAATTCAGTTGAACTTCGAATCATACTTATTTTGTGGACATTGGAACTAATTGAAAGTCAAGTAATACGATATCTCGGTGGGAATATAATTAGTCAAGGTCGTGCTTGATACTGTAGATTATTGGAAAGGGGTATAAAAGCATCAAATAAAGACTGTAATTTCCATTTGTCTTGATAGAAGGTCCAGAATGAAAGTTTTCTCATTCAGGTGAATGACAATGATCCAGAATGTACCTAATGCAAAACAAGAGCAAAGAAGACATAAAATTGCTTATGGGGAAGCATGGCTATTCGAAGAAGCAATAAGCATGCATTAGATTAGCATTGCAACAGTATAATCAGTTTTTACAATAACCCAGTACATGATATTGTATGGGAGGATGACATGCATTAGACAGGAGTTGAATTGCGATGTTGTATTTAAAAAAAGAAGAGTGAGATAGTCCAATGAAAACTGCGACAGGTCACATACAGTGCAAGATTGATAAAAGATTAGATGTCAAGGATGCTGTTAAGTAATAAATCAAGAATGGGAATGGACATTTATCGCCATAGTTCTGCTATACATAAAGTTTCAAGAGCAGCTTGCATAGGCCTATAAGTCAATCAGACTAAACACATAGTACGCATACAGTTTAGACAAGCCAGCATCTTGATAGTACAGTTAGTTGCTTGCTTATCAAAAGCTAACTGCATAGATGTTTGCCAAGTGTCGCAAGGAAGTTTTAGTTTATCATATTCAGGAAATGATAATTCATAGTCTTCCTATTATAAGAAAAGTCATCCTTTAATGAACTCGTTTTTATAATTCAGATTACAGGAAAATAAGTAGTTATGCTAGAACATGATGAGCAAAAAAAATGACGATCAAAATTACTTAAATGTTTTGATTTTCTTTTCGAATTTCTAACATTGACTTTAAACATATACTACATACATTCAACTCTTAGTCACTGTTTATTTATTTTCTTAATTGACTTCTAATGCTAGCAAACAGATGACTTAATCATGCAATGAATTTCTACCTTGGGTTTGGATTTCCTTTTACCACCTTCTGTCCATATTTACGCCACCTATAACCATCATCCAAAAGATCAACTTCACTTGTTGTCTGCACAATGATCCTGGGCTCTGTCACTGTCCTGTGCGAAGGGTTTGACTCACTTACCTTGGTATCTACATTCCTGTGAAATTAACAGAAGCTCTCTCAAAAGAACATTCAAATATTGAGCATCCAAAATACTGCAACGTGTTTATGTTTACCTCCTCTTTTGTTCATGTTCACTTTCTTCCCCTTCATCCATCCTATGTTCAGCTTCAGGCACTTCCTCCCCATCACTTGAATCAGAGAGTTGCTCAGGTGTTCCCTGGTTAGATTCTCGATCTCTCTTAGTTCCTGAAGCGGGGAAAGCTTCATTTGATCTGCCAAGGAAACTCTGTGAACCTGTTTCAGAATTAGCAGGAAACTCACGATTCACTCCGCTTGACAAAGTGCCACCTTCCTTGGCACGCTTATTGGCTTGAGGAGGCTCGTGATTGTGCTGGCCCCTATAAATTATCTCAGTTACTTGGCCATCGAGAGAGCGCTCAACCTTTTTCTTAACCGGACAGCTTGAGTGGGTACATTTATAGTAGCTCCTTGGAAATTCACTTCCTTTTACTTGTTTCTGCCCATACTTCCGCCAATTGTAGCCATCATCAGCAGGCTTATCAACAACAACTGTAGGTTGTGGTTTTTGATCAGAATCTAGGCCCTCTGCAGATTCAAAGGTGGCATTATTTGCATCTGATGTCATAGCTAGCATCTCTTGGGTTGGTGCCTTTGGCTGTGCAGACGAAGCTGTCGTTGCTGCTGAGAGTGTTCGATGTTCTGCTTGGACATGCACTTGAAACTGAGACTGCGCAGCCTGCGCTGTAACTTGTGCCAGGGCCTGTTGATGGGATATACCAAAGGGGCCCTGCATAGATTACCATTCAATTGAAAAATGTAACTAATTTCCAAAAAAGCACAAAAAGACACTCCTTAGTCCAAAATGAGCATAAAAGGAATAATAAATGACATAAGAAAATTTCTTAGCTCGCTCTTGAAGACAATGTTTCCTGGAAAGGGCAGAGAGATTTCAAATGAAAAATTAAACAGAACACAGAACTTCCAAACAAGCATATAGTCAAGAGTTCCTATGTGAGCAAGCACTGTGAGCAATGGTGAAAGGAATCCACCATTGAACGTATTATCTTCTCCACAAGTGGTGATATACGCCTACAGGTACAAACCATTTGATAATTTGTAGTTTCTCACAGGTTTTTGAAAAAGAGGACTATACTCCCTGTAAGGAATATCTATTACTTAAAAGGCAACTAATCAAGATGCTTTTGCTTCCCGCAACCGGACTCGATTAGAAAGCCCAATATGCAAAAATGGGAAAGTAATAGGTGATTAGCTAGGGATTGAAGCATTCATCTTTTAGGATAAAGATACATCCCCTCAATAACTTCTTGAAAAGAACAGTTCCAAGTTTGACAAGAAAAGCTGATAGCAACACAAAGAAAATTAAGATTCCAAGAACTATAGCAGCAAATAAATCAGTTATAGAGCATCTAAAATGGCAACTTCGCATGCAACTAAATTTAGACATCCACAAGGTAGCCACTAGTTCCTAGATATTTACTGGACAATCATAAGATGTATGGAGAGAGAGAAGGCATGACCATCAAGAAGAGTCATGCAAATACAGTAAGAAGCAAGTAGTTGCTACTTCTAATCTCTTAGCCTCACAAAACAATAAATTGAAACAAAGCATCCAAGAACTACTCAAGAAATCCAGGTTTTATTTCAGCTGTAAAAGCAATCGAATTAAGTCAAAACCAAATCAAAATCAAAAAAAAATTTACGAACTCACCGACGAGAAGAAGGTCGGTGAATCAAACAAACCCCCAGGACTCAACCCCGGCGAGAACATGAAAAACGGGGACGCCTGAGCAGCCGCAGGCGCCGCCGTGGCTCCCTGCCCCCGTCCCTCCTCCGCCGGCGGCCTCAACTCCCTCCTATGCTGCGCCTGCGCCGCTGCGGGGGAGGAGATGGCCCCGGCGAGAAGCTCCGAGAAGGAGCGGACGGACTCCGTGCCAGGGTCCTCCGCGAAGAAGCTCGTCACCAGCGTCATCGGCCCCGGGCTCGCATCCGCCGCCCCTCCACCGCCCCCAGCGCGGAATAGGTTCTCCATAGAGCCACGTGGTGGGAGGGATATGGTGGGCCTTCTCGGCGCGCCATTGCCGCCGCCGCCTTCGTTTGTCGCCATCTCCTAGTGATTCCGAGCTATCTTCTTCGCAAAGCTTGCATCTTGGAGACTTAAATTAGCTAAATTCGAGATTTTTTAAGCTTTTATTGGGGATTTTCAGTAGTTTTCAAGGCTAGAAGAAAGGGAGTCGACCGCGTGGAGACTGCAGAGAGAAGAGAGATGAGACATGAGAGCTAAATTTCCTCGAGATTAAATCCAAATGAAATGAAGGACGTTGACTTTGTGGTTGCGTGGGTTGGATTTTAATAATGAGAGTACTTGTACTAATATTCTGGATTTCTTGTTTGCTAATTAACTAATCAAAAAATTATAGGATAATAATAATAAAAACCAATTAATAATAATAAAGACTTATTGTACTTGTATTTAAGGCTTGGTCGTGAGATTTTTATAGATTTTTATAATATCTAACATATCAAACTCCATTAATAATAATAATAATAATAACCTTGGCGGCAAAATTGACGTGGATTCCGTGAGAAAAATGCGTTCGGCAGCTTGAAATGGATGCATTTTTGTACTAAACAGCAGCATAATTATCAATTTTCTCTTTTCTTTTATTATATATATGTTATTTTGTTTCATCAGCTTGGATAATACTGCCGGGAGAGAGCGACGAGAGAGATTTTTAGAACTTAAAGCATAAGAAAGCTTTGTTGAAAACGACCCCATGCTTATTAATTTGATGGATCCGAAACCGGAATAGCCAAGCTCAGCTTGCTTCAAGCAATTTGATGGATCCGACATATGATTCCCTGCTGTGCACGAAAACACTAGCGGAGGCGGACCTTGTTTGGTCGGGGATGAGAGCCTGGAGGCCCTTGAGTGGGTGGTTGTTTTGAACCTTAGCTACTGCCGGTGGACTCATGTGAGTTTTGACTGGTCTGACGATGAGGGCCTTGTGGTCCTGGATTATATATAATTGATCGTGGGTTTTAACCTCTTGGCTCAACTCATCAGAAAAAAAAAAACTAAACCAAGCAAAATTCAGACAGGTTACTTTCGAACTCAGATTAGGTTAGAAAACTTGACAAAAGGGATTGAATGATAAATGATAATGGTACAAACCCTCAATTTGTCTGATCCTAAAAATCTTTTTGACTCCCAAGAATGCGGGAAAGAAAACAGAAAGGAAAACGAGACTTCTATGTTCTATGGAAAACAAGCCATAAAGTATGAATCTTATTACAGTAGGATTTAAGGAGATGTCCTCCAAGTTGGAACAGCCAATCCATGACTGGATTTCCGGTTTTCTATTGCCAGAGTCACAAGGCAGAGGTCTCTGCAGAGCAGGCCAATGGCAGGGAGAGGCATTTGTTGTTCCATAAATACATGGTCTCATAAATATTGCTAGTGAGGTGGAATAATTGGTGGCGTTTGTGGCACACCAGTCATGAGGTTGGAATCCATTTGTACTTTAACCTAGAAATAATTGTGGTAGCAAAGGGTACTAAAGGACCAATCAAAGCTTTTCTTATCTGTGGGTTAAAAAGGTACTGAGAAAAGGGTGTCCTTGTTTCCAGAAAAAGGCTGTGTGAGAAAGGATCACTTTGTCTGCTATCATTCTTTAGAAGCTCAGGTGCTCGTGAGAAAAGAAGAGTACCACTGGATATCCTGGGAAATATAGAAACTTTGCAGAGAGTTTTGTGACAGCTTTTGGGTTAATGACCCACCTTGGAGAGGCCTTATTAGTCTCTGCATTGTTCACTGTTCAAAAGAGGAAATCATGCCTTTCTAGATGGAGAAAAATTTCAACACGACCACCCCGCTGCATAAAGGTATTCTCACGAAATGTTTAAGCTCAACTTAAGGCTTGAATAAATAGTCTTACTATCTGGGAAGTCCTTTAGGCACAAGCTAGAGGAAAAGTATACGAATGGAATTCTAGTCTAAAGAAAGCCAGTTAAAAAGATGTGGACATGAGAAGCTTACGTACCAAAATTGAACAGAAAAGCGTGAGCATCAGCTAAGCTAGCTCTCATTATAGCAATTCGCAGAAGCCAATGAGTCAGGTATCCGGACCTTTTTGCACCAAGCTTTTCCGCTGTCTTTCTGTCACAGCATTGATTTCCTGATCAGAGAAACAAAATTGTGTTCTAACTTAAACATTTTAAAGATGGTTATGACACTGAATTTTCGGCCAAGCAAATTTACATCAATTGGATAATTATCGAAAACTATTTCCTTAATATCCAGAGGACCGACGATTAGCAAGAAAAGAAATAAAAACTGTGCTTTCCAAATGGAAGCTTAAGTTCACATGATAAACATATGGCATAGAATAGCAAGAAACTTAAACAGAAGAATAAAGGAGAAAATTTTAGACTGCATGCTTGCCCATGTGTGGGTAGTCACTGCAACAGTTTCTTCCCAAAATCTGAATAGTAAGTCATCGTGCAGTGCCCTACACTTTGATCTCAGATATGTATGTGGATGACACCGCCAAGCCCTCTACATCGTAGGTACGCACAAGCCTCTGCCTCCTCACGGGCGATTCCATCCAACAAAACTCCAGATGGAAGGATTGTGATTGGGCCACACTGTTCGCAATGTTCCTTGGGTAGCCCAGATACATCCCTCCAGGCAGTAAAGTGAACTGGAAACCTCCATCGAAACTGACCAAGTTGTTGGATACTGTGCCTGTCCAATGAACATTCGTTGTCGTGCTACCCTCACTTGAAGATGAAGTTATATCCTGAATCCAGTGTTGAAACAGCAACCCACAAATCAATAGGAGAACAAACAAAAATGTAAACATCCAAAGTCTTCTGCGGTTAGAAGATCCTAAAAACATTCTCACAGGGACTAACAAAGCCTGAAAACTAAAATTAAATGGCCAGAGACAAGGCTCAACATCAACTTCAGGAAATGTGACATTTAACAAAAAGAAGATAATGAGGAATGATGATGTAGCTTTCCACATCTCAGGAGGATGAAGAACTTTTTGCATACCTGAACCAACTGGCACCTGTCATCTATTTTAAGCAAAGCAACTGTATCGGCCTCTGCAATTGTCGCTCCATAAACACCACTGCGTTTAGTTACTGAATGGCCTTCCCATCGACCAAGCAAGGGGGTAATCCTATCTGGGATTTCCTGTCAGATTTCAAGTGGAACACAGAATGAGTAACATCCCTCTAAAAGGGGGACCTGTATTCTTGGACAGTTGGACCATGTGATTCTCCATTCTCCAAATTACAATCACTGTGCCTGATCTCTTACTAAGCTGTGAATAAATACTTTGTACCAGATATGTGTGGGTTTAAGTTGAATAACCTTGAAATCAGATGAAGACATGATAAGAGGCACTCCATTTCCTCTTTCTTCAAGAAAGATAAGAAGCATTTCAACAACACCCTTTGGGTCCATGATATGGAAGGCTCTGGCTCGCATATCCTGGTTAAGAGAATAAAGGCAATTTTCACAGACAACAGAAGGTTGACGAGAGGGAATCTTCAAGTTTCTGCAAAAATCAGGAAACTTAGAAGGCCGAGACAAACGAGAAATTCAAGTCATAATAAGTGTCAGTAATGTGATCGAACATATTTGTACTCATGCGAAATAAGAAAAGTACTTCTGAAACATGCAGACATGCCTAACTAGGAAAAGTTGAAGGTTACACTACTAGCACTAAGTACATGCATGCAACATAGGAATATAAGTTGTATATGATTAAAATGGAACTGCTTGATAGTCAACTTTCTCCAAAAAACCTCAATGCATCAGAAGTCATGATTTTAGGAGGAAAAACAAAATTCTGGCACCTGGTTAAGAGTTAAGACAGAGAAGACATGCACAAGTATTACTTCAATGACTTCAAAGAGTTACCTTGGAGATTCTTCACCAGTGTCATCCTCCCCAAGCACCCCGGCTCTAAGAACAGCTTCCAGCATTCCAGCAGTCTGGTACCTCAGAGAAAATGCCTTCTCTTTAGGGAAGAATCCAATCTGTAGACTAACCAAGACGACCACTCAAAACGTAAACTACCTCGAAACTTATTGGTGATCTTCAAAGTTCATAATTCCACGTAGCTATTCTAGTATCACCTGCTGATATTTATCCACAGTGAACATGTTGGTCTCTTTAATCTTGTACTCCACCCATTCAGGTTCAATATCATCATAGTCTGTAACTAACGTTCTGGAAGGAGGTTGTTGTATGTATAACCTGCAAAACATCCACGATATAGTATGCAATTTAGCAATTTGTATACAGTTATCATAAGCAATTAGGCAGGCGTCATAAGCATAATATCTTGCAGTTTCTATCAATGAAGTTGCCATAATATACGGACTGTGATTCAAGCTCTATCAATGGCATCTCAATTCCATGTCCCATTAATATGCCCAAGTGATGATTTACATTTTGCTAAACCGCAAAAGAAATCTTTTCCCTATGACATGAGGAATCTCGTTATGAGAAATTTATTCCAGAAGCCAGCAATCATATTGGATCCTCACCATTAACAATGGGATTCGATTTTTTTATTATCAAAATAATATCATAATTTGCACGCACTAAATGTCCATGTTCTTAATCAGTGTGCTATCTCAAAAGTGAAATAAAATCATACTCTTATCCAGCACAACCCGCCCAAAATAACAATGGCATACGTCTGAATGAGACTGATGAGCTCAGCATCCCCATAAGAGCTCGCCGCCAGCCTCGTCCTCACGTTTTGCAACATATTCCCATTCGCATCAAATTGCTGCAATATGGGACACAAAACCTTATTCAAATCCCTGAACAAACCCTAGAATCCAATCTAGGGCACATCATTGATGCTATTGCTACTCACATAGAAGGAGCCGTTCCAATTCCCCAAGTTGATGTCGACGAACTGATGCAAAGTATCACTGACCATTGAGTCCTCGTCCTCCTTCTTCTCCATTCCCACTGCAGAGGCCGCCGCTCGGAATCGGATGAAACGAGAAAGATTCGGAGAAATTGCCGGTAAAAGACGGCATCTTGGAGCAGCAGGAGACCTATGTTTGTGGGAATGTGGCGAGATCCTACTAAAAGTGGGGCAGCGAACTAGGGTTTCCGCCATAGGAGAGATCGAAGCTGGAGAGATCGCGGCCATGGCGGGACTACAAAGTGCAGGAGAGCAAGGCTAATATATAAAGCCTTATCTTATCCTTCAGTTGCAATTTGCAAATAGGTTGGAATCCCGGATATGACCTAAAGTTCTCTCATTTTGCATCCAAGTCCCTTGCCATTGTTGCCATTTTTCCAAAACGTCCCTGATTAGTTCTGATTTGCAATTTTACACTAATTTCTACACAACCAGTGTATATTTAGTCCTTTATTAAAGTAAAAACTAGAACTTGTTCTTTGAATATTGGTCATAATATTTTCAAGCAGAAATCTCACAAAACTAGTTACATTGGGAGACTTTTGTGTTAAAATTGATCAATTAACTCGATGATTATTGAATTTTTTAAATGAAAATAGTAATCGGGGAGTGAGATGAAATGATGACGAAGAATTCAGAAGAGTACATGCAAATTAGTTATATTCGAAAGAAGGACTTACAAGTAAACCGGGATCCAAATGCCGTTTAATCAACGACCAGTTAATAACTAGTCTCCGTCCCAAACCTCTCTAAGCTTAGGTTAAGCATCGCCATGGCCGCCGAGGAGGTGAAGCTTGAAACCCAGCAAGTACCCAAACCCCTTCGATGCATCGTAAAGCTAGGTATCCTCTCTCTCTCTCTCTCTCTCTCTCTCTCTCTCTCTCTCTCTCTCTCTCTCTCTGCCCTGCCCCTTTTGTGATTCAAAGTCCACTCTTTTCCCCATCTTATATGGTGTCTTATATTAGGAGGTTCGGCGATCACTCGCAAGCACGAACTGGAGACGATCGACGAGGAGAGCCTCGGATTGGTCTGCAAGCATCTGAGAGAGGCCATGGGGATTCCCGTGATCGACTCCCCTGAAAGGGTTTTAGGGATGGATTGGAGCAGACGGGGTGCAGATCCCATAGTCTCGGAGATCGATAGGTTCGGAGAGCTTCCGGGTTTTGATCTGGATAATAACTTCGTCGTCGTCCACGGAGCTGGTTCGTTGATAGCTAACCGTTTGTTCTCCTCATATAATCCCCATTATTCTTTGTTCTTAATGTAACTGGAGATTTTAGAACAGGAACATATATATGAATCGCTTCCAGTAGTACTCCTCTATGGAAGTGCTTTTAATAGTAGCATTTGATCGTTTTTATGAATCATGGAGATGAGATACATCGTGGGTCGTGAGCAATTTTGCCCGTTGTTTGGCCTGAAAGATGTAATGCTTGAGTGACATTAGGTTCCTCTTGTTGGTAGGTTCTTTTGGTCACTTTCAGGCTAGTAAGTCTGGGGTGCATAAAGGAGGATTGCATCTGCCTCTTGTCAAGGCTGGTTTTGTGGCTACGCGAATATCTGTAAGCTTCCTTCTGCCGTTCTCAAGTATTATGGTTACATTGTCTCTAATTATTGATATTGATTCCTTGGTTGTTATCAACATGTTTCACTTACTTGCAACTAAACACTTCCCTCTGTCTTGTAGAAAGAAAGGAGTTTCACACCTTTGAAATTGTTCACACTAATATTGTTATCGCCCTTTTTCCTCTCTCAATGGCTACTGTGGAGAGTGAAAGCCTCCTCTTCTCCTTTGAAACTTTTTGTCTTGGGTCTTTATGCTACATCTTCTGCCTCATTCACTATGTGCTTGATTGGGTACTTTTAGGGCCCGTTTGGATTGAGGATAAGTATGCATAAACATCCAAACACTTTTCTCTAAATTCTACATAACTACTTTTGATGTTTGCATAACTTTTACTTTATCTACCATGCAAACTTATCATATCTTCAATCCAAACGGGCCCTTAGTCTTGTGGTATTGCATCTTTCTTGCTAGTTCTTAACTTTTATTCCTTCAAATTCAGGTGACTTCATTGAACCTTGAAATTGTGCGATCTCTTGCAAGAGGTACGAATATCGTCTGTTATATGCACTTCCTTAAATTACGTCGAAGTCCAAATACAGCTTTGCTGCACAAAATTTTGAATTTCCTCTTTGTGCTTCTTGTGACTTCTGAATGTTATTTAAGTATGACAACGAATCTGCCAAAACATTTTCTTCTCTCTCCTGAGCTCAACATTAGTCGCCATTAAAATGATGTTGTCTGAACAAAGCAATAATGCAAGTATTTTCTGGAAGCATGGAGCTCTACTTCCATTTATTCATAGTTCCTGAGTCTGACATCTATGTGAGACATTCAATGACTGAAAAGGAACACCCTAGGAACATAGACAGGCAAAAAGCTTCTTCTGTCTTTTTTGGTACTCTTTTACTAGGCCTTGACTCCTTAAGGTGGCTCATATTTCTGTTAGATTCGCTATAGATTCAGTTTCTTTCAACATAGGCCCTAGTGCTCATACTCTGAAGGGATAGAATCATGGATTGCCGTCCCGGTGGCACGAGCCGTGCCGGGGGGGAATGCCGCTAAAGACCACTCTAGTTTATATCTTCAGGAAAGCTTGTTATAGGTCACATGTCTTATTTTAACACAAGAGGCTTGACCTGATGAACTTTTCCAATTTTCCTGCAGAAGGGATACCCTCTGTCGGAATGTCACCATTTGCTTGTGGATGGACAACTAGTGCTAGAAATGTCAGAATTCATTAACTTACTTTCTTCTGCCCTATTTTTTTTGAGCATCTTATAATATATATGCATGAACACATATTTGTAGTTTGAATAGTACGAAAGTAACGAAACTATAGTTACACTGATGGCCCTGCTGTGGCTGTATTTGTCTTATTAAGCTTTTCTGTTTATTAATGTTTGAAGATAATAAAGATTTCCTCAAGCTAAGCAGACAATGATTCAAGCCGACACCCTTTTGCAGATTGCTTTTCATGATACTTCTCATATCGTTAACGCCCTTCAAGCTGGCTTTGTCCCTGTAAGTTGTACTTCGCCGTTGTTCTCGCCTTTTCTTTTCTTTGCTTTTTACTTATTTGTATGTTTTTGGTTACGTTGTTTTCTGGAAGATATTAGAACTAGAATTGATCTAATTTGCAGCTATTTATAGGTTTTGCACGGAGATGCAGTATTGGATAACTTACAGGTTGGTTTTCATGTGCAATTATGGAGTTTTCCCAGAGGCTTTGATGAGGACAAATGTTGTAAATTGAGATCATGAACATACATAAAATGAGCAGGAATACCTATAAGCATTGAATTATCTATATGCTCCTGATGGTTGAGTCGATTCAACTGGCCAGGACTGCACCATACTGAGTGGAGATCTGATTATACGTCATCTTGCACAGCAATTAAAACCAGAATATGTGGTCTTCCTCGTATCCTCATGTCTGCAGACATGTCTTATAAATGCCGAATGATTGTGTGGGTATTGACTTAACTCCTTTGCTAATGGAGCAAAATCTTTTTTTCTCCTGTGGGATGCTTCCTATACACTAATAGACAGATGTCTTAGGAGTATATGATCGACCACCAACGGACCCAAATGCCATACTCCTAAGAGAGATTGGTGAGTATACCTCATAAGAATTCTTCTGTCACCATGTTGAAGTTTCTCTTTAGCTTTCTCATCATGATTGAAAAACACAAGAAACTAGCTCTCTGGTCGTTTTCCAATGAGTTAATGGTTCTGGTTTTGTTGGAATATGATTTGATCTATGGATGCCATCATTACAGCTGTAGATGACACTGAAAATTGGACTATTGTGAAGCCTACGAGCGAGCAAGTGAATAAAGGAGGTATGTCAAGTGATAACTCTTTTCTCCTTTCTCAGATAAAACATTGTGTTTATGTCATTGGGAGCTTCATCTTGCTAGGTAACTTCTAATGCAAGCCTGTTAACCAGGTTGGATTGATAGTATGTGCTGATGTTTTATCTGAAGCTGGGATAAATGAAAACCTTAACTTAGTAAAGATCCTTCAACCTTAATCCACTGTTAGTCACATACTGAACACATACTCTGTAAGAACCCGGAAAAGTTAGATTGTTGGTCGGCTTTGCAATGATGCTTCATACCTTTCTACTTGACCTAAGCTGTTTATTCTTGTTTTAAGCATAAGTTTGATCAGTTTGAAAGTCACATAAGTAAATTCCATTTTGCCTCATCTGACCTTGGAAGAAGGCACGAATCCTGATAACAAGCTGAGGGCATTCATCTAGCAATCTTGCTCGTCAAAAAGAACGTTAACAAGCGGAGGGCATTTGTAGAAATCTGAAACTTTGTTCTTTATCTTGCAGTTGAGATCACAGTAGCAGCACACGACACGACTGGGGGAATGGAGACCAAGATATCAGAAGCGGCAATGATAGCAAAGCACGGAATCACCGTCTACATTACAAAGGCGAGAAGCTTGCCTTATCACTGTTTCAATAATCTTCTTCGTGACTCCTTGATAACTTTTTGTTATTTGATGGATGCAGGCTGGCACAGAGCACTCTCTCAGAGCATTAAAGGGAGAAGTGGGTGGTGGTCGTGATGATTGGCTCGGAACTATTATTCGTTCAGCTGACTAAAGTTAATTCCCGGAGTCTTTTTTGGTGAACAGCTAAGCCCGAAGGCTAAGAGTTAATTCCCGGAGTCGAAATGTTAGTGACACGGAAATGATTTACATTCAGGCTGCACCTACCAGATTGTGTACTCATTTATATCTGGCATAGCTTGCGACTCCACTTCAGCGTTTGACTGTTGGAAGTTTGCAAGCTTCTTACTCGAATTCTAATATTTATGCCGAGTATTTGGGGCTGTTTGGTAATATGAAAATAAAAATCTGTGCTGAAAATGCGTTCGACTCGTATTTTGTGACAGCATTTTCTCGAAAACAAGAATCCTCTGTTTTCCAGAATATCTATAAACAGTGTATTATTGTTCTCACCCTTTTAAATGTTTTCACTTTTTACAAAGTTAAAAGAATAAAAATATGTTTTATCCTTTCATCTTGTAGAAATTGAAAAACAGAAGATGAAAATAGAAAATAAAAGAATAAAAACATGAACGTAAAGGGAGCATAGTTTTTACTTTAGCAGTACGCACTAGATCTAAGCGAATTATGCAATTTGCCAACCGAACACTATATTACATGTTCGGTTTGCAGCCATAAAACAACAAATAACTGTGAAGCGATTATCAAAAGATGTGAATTTAAAATTACCCTTCTAAAAATTGTAAAACAGGAACTGCAAACAAAAAACACAAATAAAAACAATGGAAAAAAAAACATTGTCTTGATCAAGGAAGCACCAAATCCTGCAGTGAGTAAACTTCTTACAATTTCAGCCTTTGACATTCTGGGAAAAAATAAAAGCGACCAAAACTCACTCAAAATGCATGACAATAACATACCAAGAATGTTGCCCAAAATCATGCCCATTCATACTATATACAAACCTCACCAATAAGCTTTTATGATTAGGCAAAAAGAAAATAGGGTTTTAAACCACACAGATGACAATAAAGGTAGAGATAGAGGGGGTTATCAGATGGACAGGGACTGAAGTCCGCAAACACTGCCCTTGGTTCCTGTGATAGCCAGCGGAGCTGGAGGCCATAGCATAACAACCTATATATGTCTGAGAGTTTGAAAATGCTCGTCATTACAGATATTACAGATCTTCTTGGATAAAATAGCACCGCCAAGGGCACATAAAGCTACTTCGGGCCAATGTCCTTCAGTGCACAAATCTGCTCTTCACCCATGGCAGACATCACAGTCACAACCAGATCTTTCCCGTCACCAAAACCTTCTTTAAGCTGCAATCATAATATATATGTTGGAAATATACAATAACCAATTTACACTAGACATGTGCCTGGAATTGCAGTGAAGGAATTAAAAAGCTAATTCAAGCATGACATGTGAGAAGTCTGATTCATATGCCATCATATTTACTATCAATCTCCCTAACCACATAAGTCACGATGGAAGCATGGCAAAACAATCCTTTCTCCAGAGAAAAACAGTTTCAAATCCTATACAACCACTTTCGTTTTTAACCTATCTTCTCCTACATAAGCAAATATTCAATTCAAACAATCTATACCACAAGACAGCTTTCTCCAATTCAGTTCATAAAATCAAGGATCGTTCTGAAATATGGATGTCAGATCAACCCATGTGCCATTTCAAGGTATCCTTCATAAGGCTATCAGCGAACTAACATCATGAGACATTTGCTTTGACTTATTACTATCTACTTGTCTGGAAAAAAAGGAAGTCGACACTCACTAAGTACAGTCAAACTGACCATATGCCTATACCAAAATCAGTCAAGAGCTAATTTCACTTACAGAGATACTGATTGGAATGAGCATTCAAATCTACCGGGTCATTTTAGAAAATAAAACATCTGGGAGCTAAAATTCAGTATATTGTAGATGATGCATCCAATAGCAATATAGATCTGGTCAATCAACCTGAGTGAGAAGAGCTTCATCAGTCGGGAGTCTAAGATCATCCTTGGTGTTACCGTTCTCAGTCAGCAGGCTCACCTGCCACAATCAGTAAAATGTGAGTAGCACTATATATAATAACAGTAGAAGAAAAACATTCAAATACCCATAACATACAAATCCATCTTCAGATATATCAATCAGCTGGTAATCGGTACGGTTGACATGGGGAACCTGACATAGAACAGACAACAAACTAAGGCACCCTGATAAAGGAATACTTTTATAAAAATATATTTCAAAAAATTCAAGTAGAATACTCACGTCACAGTTGTGAGAGGAGGGCACGATATCCTCAAGCTTCTTCGCATTGAAGATATCTATAGCCACAAAGTGACATTTAGCATGACCATGCTTCCCAGTCTTCGAGGTCGAAACCTCCACAACCTACAGCAGCGATCATGCAAAAGAAGTTTATCAAGGAGGAACAGGCGGTAGGGACAACAAGTAGTTTAACCGAGGACCCTTCAAAACAGAAAAGGAAAAAAGAAACACACACTGGACTTCTGGACGAGCCAACCCAACCTTAACGAACAGTAGGAGGCCAATTAACCTGAACGAGACCAAAACGAGAATTCCTCATCCAAAAGAAGAAAGAAAAAAAATGAAACAGTTGCACCGAGATTTGAGGGCTAAATCTCAATCATAATTGAAAACGTCAAGAACAACCAACATAGATGGCAGTTGTGATTCAGATATATATATATATATGAAATTGATTCTAAGTACACAAATAAATCACGCACAAGAAAAAAAAATCAAAGAAGGGAGTCATAAAAATTAAGATATAAGGTCGCAAACCTAACAAGAACCCAAGCCAAGCTGTCAAAAATAACCCAAAGCACTCATACAAGATGTAGCGATGTCTACCCTAAATTTTAGAGGATAAAAGAACTCTCACCAAATCAGATAAGAACATCAACCTAGAATCGGATAAAATCGAAACATGACATCAAATCCCTCGATACACTGTTACAGACGAAGTAGCAATCAAGAGCAAGTGCAAACAGACTAAAATAGGCACAAGAACATCGAAATTGTCCTGAAACCTAAAAGACTAGAAATATATCCCAAAAAAGAAATGGGAAAAGATGAGATCGGATCAGGGACAGTCATAGTGACGGTACCTTGCATGGCCTCCCCTTGATGACGATGTACCCGTTCTTCCGGATCGTCCCAGCCTGCTGCGGATACGTCTTCGACGCTCCGGCGTCCGCCTTCGACTCAAAGTGGTGCTCCTCGTCCGACATGATTGATCACTAAACCCCTGAGGTTAAACCGGCAACCCTGACTTAGATCAAAGCCGCAGAAATAGGACAACGCCTCCAGAAAGGGTAGTAAGGTCAAGGTTTTACCTTGTCGCGGTGGCGGCGGTGGCGGTGGCGGTGGCGGTGGCGGTGGGCCTCGCAGCGGCGGGGCGGGGAGCGAGCTTTTTATACTGGAAGACGCTGGACTGCCGCAGAGAGCTTTAGGGCTAGAGATAAAAATATCGCCTCGCGTCCCGGTCGCATCTGACCGTCGTATAATTTAACACGTGGACGGACGGATCCTAATTGGAATCTTCTGGCGTTTGGAGTACGCTAGGATCCGCGCGTGCGAGAGCCGGTGCGCTTTCGGTTATGGATTCTTGTTAGAACCATGGTGACGCCCGCACGGTGCGGGTCGACCTTATATATGATAAATTGATAATGATATATAATGCTGGACCACGTTTACTGAAGAAGGAGGGAAAGAGAACATAATACCAGTCAAATGCCTCTCAGTTAAAAATAAAATTATTGGAATGGTAACATGAGATAGAGTAATTTTCCTTTTAAATCCATTTGTATTTTAACACTTTCATGTTTATTTAAAAATCAGAATAAATTCATAAATTCGAGATCAAAATATCCCTCGTCAACTCTCTCTTATCATTTAATCCCACCTGACACAAGCACAAAATGGAGAAAAGAGAGGGAGAAAGGGAGAGATATCTCTCTACATTAAGATGTGATATGACACGCTTCTTCTCTGGTATGAATTCCTACATTTTTTTGAAAGGAGAGAGTGGAGGTATTTCATTTTTTTATACGAATTTCTTCATTTTTTGAGAGAAAGAGAGATGGAGTTGATGAGTGATCTTTTGGTCCCGAATTTATGAATTTGACATGTTTTGTAAAAAAACACAGAAGTGTTCTTCGATTGATAAATCGAATGACAAGTGGATTTAAAAAGAAAATTTCTCACATGGATACCAAAATAAAATTCAAGTCAAAATAAAAAATAACACTATATAAATAGCATACTAGACTTCGGGCCTCGTTTGGTTGGGGGATAGGGAATCCCTATCCCGGGTTAAGCCCACTTTATCCCTGCATTGCAGCCAAACACCATCTAATCCCCATTTTTATCCCCACTTTTATCCCCATTTCTATCTCTAGTTTATCCCTATTTTTCAACCAATCATTACTATATCTTCTCTTCTTTTCATCCAATCATATCAAATTTATCCCTACCTTTTCACTTTTCAACCAATCATTACTTCATTATTCCTACTTTTCAACCAATTACATCAACTTCATCCCTACTTTTTCAACCAAATATTACTAATTTATCACTACTTTTCAACAAAATACCATACATATCCTACCACTTATCCCAGGATACCAATCCCCATCCCCTCTAATCCCGGGATAGATATAAATTAGTAAGGGTAATTTTAAATGCACCACTCATAGTTATAAGTGCACCACATCTTCCTAAGTGCACTTAGACATTGATGAGTTAGACATTAGAAAAATGTGGTGCACATATAACTTTCAGCGGTGCATTTAAAACTACCCAATTAGTAATGTTTGGTTGAAAATGTAGAAATAAAGTTGATGTGATTGGTTGATAAGTAGGGATAATGAAGTAATAATTGGTTGAAAAGTAAAAAAGTAGAGATAAAATTGATGTAATTGGTTGAAAAGAAGAGAAAATGTAGTAATGATTGGTTGAAAAGTATGAATAAAGTAGGGATAAAGTGGGGATAGGAATGGGCATAAAAGTGGGGAACATAATGGAGATTAGATGGTGTTTGGCTATAATGCGGGGATAAAATGAGCTTAATCCGGGATAGGAATTCCCTATCCCCAAACTAAACAAGGCGAGGGTTAAGAGGGGTTAAACCCGAAAATGGAGTTAATATTCTTTCTCTCATTTACATTCATCACATATATTCTAATATTATTTTGATGATACCAATATATAAAGAATGATAAAATAATATATTTTTTTACATGATGTGGACCAATCATGGTATAACACGTGGCATGTGTGACCCACATATATTAATATTTTATTATAATAATATGTTATTTATATTATTTAATACACTACGCATATGAAATTGTTTTTACACTCGTAGACTTTTTTATTCGCTTCTAAAAATACATGCAAATATTTTTATGATGGTATAAAAATGTTTACGTGCATAATAACATTTTTTGTATGTGTTTGTTTTTCTATGTACAAATATTTTTGTGAGCCCATAAACATTTTTGTATGCGTTTTTATGAGTGTATAAAAACTTTTGCACACGCATAATATTTTTTTTAATATGCGTACTGTATTAAATAATATTTATTCATATGTTATTATAAGAAAATATTAATATAAGTGGGTCCACATGTCATATCATGATTGGTCTACGTCATGCAAAAATTATTTTATTTTATATTATTTTAATAATAAATATTTAAAAATTATTATTATATTAACATAAGTGGGTCCGAATAGGGATGCATTGATGCAATATTATACATTTTATACACTTCACGTGCAAACATTTGAATTAACTTAATAGTTAATTCAAATATTATAATCTTAACCTACTAGCTTACCCACTATTATAATATTATATATTTTATAGACGTTACATAAATATATTTGAATTAATTTAATAGTTAATTCAAATATTATAATCTTAACCCACTAGCTTTTCCATTATTATAATATTATATATTTTATAGACTTTACAATTCGTATCATTATCCTATAATTGACCCACTAACTTACTTATGTTTCTGAGTCAAACGTCAAAAGTCATTAAATTTATCCTCATTTCTTATCTCCAATTTTTTACCCCTAACTTCCTTAAACCTATTCCCCTTAACCCCGAACCAAAGAGGGGCACGGACTTGGTCTCGTTTTCATCTAGCTTTTGATTCATTTTCCAAGATTTCTCAAATTATTCTCGCATCTTTCTTCTGGTTTTGATCTTAACCGTTTCATCGTGAGATATAGATCGTCAGTCATCACTGGTTGATGTCTATCACAATTCATCCACGATCCTCTCTTAAGCTTCTTTGAGTCGGTTTAGACCATAAATTTGGACGATAACTGCGAATCACTCTTTCATGTCGCCGGAGCCCCACAGCGTACCGTTAATTAAGCGCAGCCGATGTTGATTTCGTGTTTCCTTTCTTCTTTCCCTTTTCCTCTTACTATATATGGTATCGTCATTCAGAGTGACTACCACAGTACTATTTTGGCTTCTAGTCAGTCTTATAGACTTTATAGTATCACTGGTAGCCACTCATATGAGCAAGAAAAGAAAGAAGTGCAAGAGTGCAATTTTCACTGTAACTGCTCTTTAGATCCAAGTTGGGCATCTGGAAACCAAGTCAAAAACTTATGGCGATCTTTGTCTTAATACTTCGTTAGCTCCCACCAACTATATACGAGTGCTATGCTTGCATACAATGCGTGCTGCAACATGTGGGTGTGAAGTATGGGAGACATACATTTTATCTTTGGAAAGACTTGTTAAAATAGACACATCGTTTGCACATTTTGACTGGTGTTCTATGGCAGTGATAGGAGCCAAAGCTATACGGTTATTGGCTTCCCGGATACAATTTTCAAAATGGTACTCTGCATCTGATGTAGAAAAGCCAGCCAGCAGCAGCAAAAAGAATTCGCTGAACAAAAGGCCGCGTCTTTGTTCTTCTTTGCCAGAGGTAAAGGAAAGTAGATAGAATTACTACGTATGGGTAAGTCTAATCTGAAGAACATGGCCTGAATAGCTTCTTATCAATTCTGTGTATCCAGATTTGAGCAGCCTCCTCCCTGAACCCTACGTAGGGGTGGGTAAATGGCAGCGGCGGATCTAGATTTCTATAAATGGAGAGGAGGCCAGAACGCCGCCGAGAGCTTTAGGGCTACATATAAAGCTCTTGCCCCCCCATAAAAATATCGCCTCGAATCCGGAACCATAAAGATGCATCAAATAATATGTTTCTGAACAATTACAAAAGATATCGGATTTGTTGCTAAATAGGACACCTTTTGTACTTCAGAACCCCTTTTATATTTTTTTTGTATAATAAAATCCCACGTAAGGAACACATATATAAACTAATACGTATATAAACATTAATTATATACATGATACGTGTATAATAAAAAATTATACATGAATTAACTTATACACGTATGAAATCCTATTATGCAAAAAAAAAACATAAAAGGAGTCCTGAGGTGTAAAAAGTGAATATCATAAGTCCTATTTGGTAAAAAGTTCAAAGATATCTAATTGAAGTCAATAGCAATATTTTGAATGTTACACAAACAGATCAACGTGCTGATTTTTTCAACGATAGAATCTGTGACTAAAAGGCATGGGTGATAAATATACAACTTTCCTGGAGTCATCTCGAGAAGACAATGTTGAAGTTGACACCTCTTTTGCAACTTTTGACTGCTGTTCTATGGCACTGATATGAAGCCAAAGTTACAGGATTTGATGATTTTGAAGCGAAGATTCTCGTCATAGTAAAAATCATCTGATGTAGAAAAAGCCAACCGCACAAAAAGGCTGCATCAATGATCTTGCTTGTTGGAGGGAAGGATAATGGAGTTTCTGATCTACTCCGAGGAATTTGGCCTGAACAACTTCTCATTGATTTTATGTATCCATATCTGAGGATCTTCCTCCCTGATCCAAAAATTTGGAAGGTTAAATTAAGAGGACATGGATTTAAAGGCAACTAGGAAATATTTACGGGGGAAGACTAACACTTCATTGGCTTCCTGATAAGTATAGCTTGATGCAACTGCTAGAAGCTGACCGCTTCGGTTGTATGATAATGATGATACACTGCTACAACACCTATCAAACTGAGTCATCATACACAGTTAATATTTTTTAAACGGGCGGAGAATAACATTAACTGCTTGTAGAAAATTGAAGGAGAGAAGCAAAAGAAAAAATGAAGAAGCTCGAAGCTGTAACTTAATATATGCACAACCACAGTCTCAAGAGGTTAGATAGTAAGCCATGATGAAAGTAGATAAATACTCTAAGGTTGTTAAAAATAAAGCATGCAATATACTAGACATTTAAGCCAACAATTGATCACCTCTGTGTACTTTAATTGTGAGTCCCTTACCTGTACTCATATGATTCAAATAGACATAACATGGTATGCACGCATTCTGAACGTTGATATGATGCTAAGATTTAGGGAGCCAAAAAAATTCAAAGACACAGACTATTTTAGCAGTTATCTAAGAGAAGGACCTGCATGTTTTATACCAAATGGAGAGTTCTAAGAACATGCTACTATCTCGGTAGAAAGTTTTTAAAGAAATGGAGACTGCAAAAATCCTATGCATGTTTTTAAGGAAAAACTAACAACCACAGAATGCAAAGAATACTATCTAGGTACAAAGTTTAATGGGACATACAAAGGTAGTTCAACTATTAGACAACAGTGCACATAATGTGCAGAAGACTATATATCTTCCACCCTCCATAAATACCATGAAGGTCGCCACTGCTCTCACAGAGACCAGTAGAAAGTTGAACAAGTGGTATAAATTTGCTACAAGATGCATTAATGGTTCTAAAACTGTACATGCGAAAGTTGATACCTCAAAAAGTCTCTTCCGGCTTTGAGCATCCCATATGATAGCATAACCTTCATTATCTCCAGTTATGAATGTGTCATGGCTGCAGTATAACATTTTACTCTAGCTTTTATAAAAATGCAATTCATAGACCTCAATCTCTAAAGAGAAAAAAGGACAAGAGCATACCTCGGATGAAACATAATGTCGTTCACTGCAGCAAGATGATGTCTTCCATCTTTCAATTTTGGATGACAGCGGAAGACACATCTGTGATGACATTGCCAAAAATAAATGAAGAGAGCCATCACTTTTAAACAACAATAGCAGTTTTTTTTACTCTAATTATCATACTAGGCTTTGTCCCTTAGCAATCATGAAGACCTAATCAAGGAGTTCTTTTTATATTTCATCCTTTGTGGCGTCATAGATACCATCCACCAAATTTGACTTTCTGATGCTTTCTAATATATAATATTTAGCCCAGTATAATTTAAGCAGGAGAGATACAGTGATCATCATGTCTTTGATAAAAAGAAAAGAGGAAAGGACAAAAGATGCCATTCTCATCATATGAAAGGTATGGCCCAACAACAAACCTAGAAAACTGGAACTACAAGAGCCCTTTCGTTCCAGGTACAATAACCTGAAGTGACAAATATTTCAGCCAAAAAGAGCAAGAAACTAACCCCCTCTCACTTTCTTTACAAGAATCAAGAAACTTCAATGCAACACGCCCATCAATTGATCCAACCGCCAGTCCTAAACACAGTGAAGTAAGCTCTGCTTATTAGAGCGATACTGACAACACCATTGTGGTAGAGACAACAAAAGCGGTAGACTTTAAAAAGTGATGTCAGATACAATCATAAAAGCAGAAAATCCGTACACAACACATCTGAATGGAGTTCAAAGTGTAAACCATCCTCATACACAACCATCCTCATGGAATGCAAAGGATTCTTAATAAAGGCGTAATCAACAGAACGTAAATATAAGAAAACATTACCATCGCAATTAGAAGATGAGCGAACACATTGTATCTGATGGTCCAGAGAAGATTCTGTTGATTGAACTTTGTCTTTCAAATTTCGCAGATCATACAAGTCCACCGTCGTTCCAGAACCGGCTAATAGAAAATACCCACAAAGTGAGATAGACCAGACCTCTGAATCTACCCTTTGTTTGCATTCAATATTTCCAGTCTTTGAACGCATATCCCAGAACAATAATGTTTTGTCCAGACATGCAGTAGCAACCATAGCTGCAAAAGCAAATATTGACTAAAATTGTTCTCAAAACTTTGCAAACGATAAGTTATAACCAAAGTTCACCTTCTAGTCCAAGTACGGTCCAAAACAGAGAAATGATACCAAGAAAATCCACTAATCAATTTGTGATTTTCTAGCTCATGTTAAATCCTGCAAGTGTCTGCGTGCAAAACTCTTTGTAGAAAACTTCACATCCTTACAACATTACAATCAAAAAGCCAAAGCATCCTTTTCCCTCAGGAGAGAAAAGGGTTTTCTCGGTCATGATTATGGCTTTCACTAACTTAAGAAAAGGATTGTACTAATTTCTGTGCATCAAGGACTTTACAAAACTTAACTTTTTTCCGTTCATATATATGCCATGTTGTTCTCAAAAAGTTCACAATGGTCCTCCTTAAATGATTTGCTTCTTAATGTCGATGAAAGAAACAGCATGTCTTTGGCCAGTCTGTTGGCGTGAAACTTGTAGATTACTTAATCATGCAGACTTTGAAAAATTAGATTGACTGGAAAAAAGATAGGAGACAAATTTCACTTGGCTGTTGATCACAAGATAAGCTATACATCTAGTAGATTTCTAGACTATGCAATTGCAGTTGCTTCTTTTATCTTTCTCGCTTAGGGTATAAACAACTAATGGACCAATGAATTTAAAGTTTAAGACATTGACGTTAGATATAGATGAGATTCAAAAGGGTTCAAGTTTTTGATACCGATGGAATGCTGCATACCAGTTTCCTCAGAATACTCAATGCAGGTTAAACAATCATCATGCCTTCTGACTGTACTTTGAGTCCCAGAATATAAGTCATACCTAAGATAAATGAAACAATTACTTCGCAATAAAAAGAACATTTCTTGATTTGTTGAAAGCGCAAAGAAGCGCTTCAATAGTTCAATGTATTCAGAATTCTTGAGAAAACCTTGTCTAAGCAAAGACAGTTCTAAATTCAAAACACATAACAGAATGCAATGAATGGAAATATCTTGAACCTTATTAAAGCAATCGAGAAGAGCCCCATCTGAGCCAACCGACTGCATCTTAGTTACAAAACAACAAAATTTATCTAGGGTTAACAGTAGATCACCTCCTGATGCAACCATCTGAGCCAACCGACATGGCGACCATCTCGTCCGCGAAACAGCAATCGAGAAGAGCCCCATCTGCCAGAGCTCCCAATCTGAGAACCAATCCATCCACATCATACAATCTAAGAATCTGTCACAAGAACCCATTTGAACACCTCGAAAGCAACCAACCCAACCTCTAAAGCAACAACACAAATCAATTGATATAAATGAACATAGACTCCCAAGAAGAACATGAGATGCTAACCGAATCCCATGACGAAATAAGAAGATTGTTGGATCCCGGCGCGAATCGGATCCTCGAGATCGCGTCACCGAAAGGTCTCTCGAGCTCCAAAAGCGACCTTTCCATCTAGTCGGGTCGATTCGAATCCGTCCTAATTCCTCGCCAAGCCCTAGTTTCGATTTTGGAAGCTCTCCGTTCCCGCCAAAATCAAAGATTTTTGGGAGAAGTGTGTCAGGCCACCACAAGCTTTTGTGTTATATGTACTCGGTCGCCTGTAGTAACCTTATGGACGGTTGTGATTCATTTACCCGTAGTTCACCGCACTGTGCGGGTAACATTATAGCCGTCTGATTTGGATGATGATTGGAAATCCCACTCTCGACGCATTATCCTCGGTCCGATTTTTCGCCTGCACCATGCGGTTGTTGCAGTGTAGTTGTCGTACTTCTATCCTCCCGTTAACATATGGTAGTTATAAGCTCGTCGACCCCTCCACTCTCCTAAATCAATCGCAGCATTCCTCGAGTAAATCTAATTAGGGCTTCGATTCGTCTCTCGCTGGTATGGGTTCTCTTTCAAATCGAATCTTTGATCTCTTTCTCCATTGCATACTGCCGATTTAGGTGGAATTTTTACCGATTTAGGGTTGTTTTGTCGTAAAGGTTAAAAAAAAAACCTTTTAAAGGAGCTGAATAGTAGAAATAATAAAGTGTACAATTTGGGGGCTCTGAAATGGAGAGTCGTGACTTATTCTGCTAAAACTATGAAAATTCTGCTAAAAAAAGTCAGAATTTGTCAAGGAAATGGTTTGGAGATCATATGTGCAATCTTTGTTCAAATCTTCTCTGAAGTTGTTGTTCATTATTTAGGGAAAGAAAAGTATTGGCTTAGGTTTCATATGTACGAGCTTCAAGTTTTTTATTCCGACCACTAATCAACATATGACGAGAAAGTTTCATAGATATGGTACCATTTTTTTTTTGACACTTACTTTTGTAGGTTTGAGGGGCTGGTGTGAAACTTCTTAGTTTCCTAGGTTTCTCCTCTGAAACTTGCTTCTTTATTTCTTCCATTTGTCCGATGGTGAATACTACTTACCTTTTTCTGTAGGAATTTGCATCAAAAGAGGACATCGACAATTTAAGAATGCAAAACGTAGGTTGTTGAGCTGAAATATTTTTGTAGTAGAGCCTGTGAAATTGCAGTAGCAGGAGCGAATCGTGAGGGAAATGATGTCGATAAGCACTTTGTCAGCCTCAGCAAATGGAGGGGCTCATGGTGCAGTTGCTTTGTTAAGAAGTGATTTGAGACAGTCACATAAAACATACACTAATGGTCTGATTGATGGACCATGGCACCCGTCTGTGCTGAGGTTAAACTCCATGAATCCTTCTAGATCAAGGCAAGTGGGGTCTCAGGTGAGAGCCTTATGGGGATTTAAGGGAAGTGGCAAGGAGGTGGATGCAAGCGTGGAACGCAGTGAGACTGCCAATGAGGACATCTTAATATTATTTTTTCTGTTGGACTTGGAGACACGAATACAGGTGCTTAATTATCTTTGGTTTCTCCTTACTCAAGTTAGAGAATGGTTTTAGCTCTAAAAGACTTTTTTATGTTCGGTTTTACTGCATGGCAGTATGCCTTGAATTTGGAACAGTATGATGTAGCACAACAGCTGAGGAACAAACTGACTGAGGTATTGAATTTCTCCTTGTGGACATTGTTAAGTCAGCTTATGGATGGAATAGATCATCAAATCAAGAGATAAGCTTGTACGCCATTCTGATTTCTTTTATCCTGGCAAGGTTGAAACAGAAATTGTGAAGCAATGGGAAGCAAGAAGGGGTTCATCTTCAAAGAGCGAGGCTCAGGATAAAGCTTTAACTGTTTTACGTCTACGGTAACGAGAATAACTCTACTGGAGAACTACTGCATGGTTTGGTTGTGATATTATTAGCTTTCCGTTCAGTGGGACAAAATACTGCTAGTTTGAATCTTCACTTCAAACTTCTACTCAAGAAAAATATTTTACATCTGCACTTTTTTTTTTGCAGTGCAGACATGCAGAAGGCTATAGAGAGTGAAAACTATAATGTGGCTGCAGAATTCCGTGATGAAATCTCTAAGCTGGAGGTAAAAAAGGGAACTGACTTGCTTTTCGTTCCTATTTGTGTGTGTAATTAGCCTTAATAAGAATTGCTGCTCCAGTGTGAATGCTCTTAATTTTGGAATTTGAAATCTGGAAGTAGGCTATTTTCTTTTCCTATTCCTATTTATGCTTTCCACTATGTTGTTCTGCAGTAAGCTGCTGTTTCCTGACTGCAGGCTGATTCTTTGGCTGCATCTGCAAGAGCTCTTGCTTATGAAAGTGTTCAGTATGCATTTCGCCTAGGGCAGAAAGTGAGGCATAAAGTTTTTGGTGAGCATCTGTAGTTTTTTAATTTCTCTTGCGTATGAGTGCATTCCCCTGCCACTGCATGACGAATATTCTTGTCGTCAGAATTTTTATTGAAATTTAAAACATAACAGGTCATGTTTTAGCTTGTCCTTTAACAGTAGCCTTTCTGTCTTTTTCTCTGCCACTGCATGACATATACTTGGCGTCCAAAATTTCAATCAAAGTTTCAAATCATAATAAGTCATTTTAAACTTTTACTTTAACAGTAGCCTTCTTTCGGCCTTTTCTCCTGAGTGGCATACATATTATTTTGCCTTCAGAGTCTTGTTTCTGCTTTTTCTCTATGGTTTTCACTTACTTTTATAATCACGCCATTTTTTTTAATAACAAACTTGGTTACTGTGGTGAGCAATATATATGGCATGTAGGTTATCGGGCAGTGATCTGTGGCATGGACCCTCTGTGCTGTGAATCAAGTTCATGGATGGAGATTGCCAGTGTTGATAAGCTGTCTCAAGGGCCTAATCAACCATTTTATCAGGTGAATCATTTGATGAAAAGCGACTTTCATATGAGCGTTGACTTATTTCAGCATTTAAATTTTTGTAAATGTACCCACCCAAAATAGATTCCCATTCATCATCATGAAGGTAAAAACCTTAAGCTGATGTTATCTTACCAAAATGATACTTATGACCGTTCCCGTTACATTATCCTGTGGTTGGGTCCACTTTGATATTCCTTACTGTAATATTAAGACATATACCTATGTGAATGCTACTCTTTCAAATTTGAAATGCTACCATCCCTATAAGACACCAAGGTCACAAGTTGTCATCTTTATGCTGTTAAGAGCACCCTCTAGTGTCTTTACTCTGGTTATCATGGACACACATGAGATGTGCTATCAATTGAAGAATTGAAGGGATTTGTTG
This sequence comes from Narthecium ossifragum, assembly GCA_963920575.1. NCBI lineage: Eukaryota > Viridiplantae > Streptophyta > Magnoliopsida > Dioscoreales > Nartheciaceae > Narthecium > Narthecium ossifragum. The sequence continues at coordinate 2,074,351 of OY986973.1, forward strand.
TTTAGGGTCATGCAAGATCTCCTATTTGGTCCTTTTAACATCTTCCATCAAGTGGTACGTAGCATACACCATGGTTAGACTGATTTGTTCTTGTGCAGGTTTTGGTTGATGTACATGCGGATCCCAACTTGCTTGTTGCATATGGTAAGATATCTAGCTTTTGAATAGCTTGGATATTTAGTTATCTGAATGTCAAACGCCACTCTTTGTCAAATGCACCAAGGACCTAAAAATACTGGTTCCTTACAAGATGTCAGTTTCCTATTAAATTGGGATTCAGTATTCATCTTATTTAATTTTTATTAACTATGGACACATGAAGTTATTTTTGACATAACTATATGCATTATGCTGGACCTATCTCTTGCCCTCTTCCTCCTCCATAAATATTTTTCTTAAACTCCTTCGCTAGCCCTGGTAAAGTTCGATGCACCTCAGTGTAGTAATCTACCGGTGTGATATGTTTTTGACTAATGCTTTATGTGGGTTTTTGCCAGTTCCTGAGGAGAATCTGTTAGTTGCTGACCAACGAGACACGGTGAGGACCTTACTTCATCCCTGAGACAGCCTGGACCGAAATACTTTCTGACTTTGGCTGGCTTGAATGTATAATGCAGGAGAGATTTGATCACCCTTACATATCCTTTCTGTTCTATGGCATGGATACATCGGGTGACTTCATTCCGATAAAGCAGCTGAGAGATAAGTACAACAAGCCCCGTCACGAAGTTCCTGTGGAAATGAACGAGGATGGTGATGAGAATGTCTGAGGTTTTCTCTTCCATCATGTTAATTACATGATAATATGTCTTCTTTTCATCCCGGAGGTGAAGATGAGCCACAAAGGGAGTCCAAGCACTTTGGAAGGTGAACAGAAATAGCCAGTTGTACATAATATTACTGGTAGGCACTCATATGAGCATGTAAAGAAGAAGTGCAAAAGTGCTTTTTTTTCACTGTAACTGCTTCCTGGATCCAAGTTATACGGCATCTGGAAACCAATGTCAAAAGCTTGCTGTGATCTTTGTCTTACGTTGTCTGTCAGCTGCTTCCAGATTTATATAGTGAATATATTGCATACAGGGTTGCAACATGTTTCACCCATTTTAATTGTATCCCGATCAGTTTTTTGGACTTTTAGCGAAGAATGCGATCATGTTCTTTCTGTTTTTTCTTCTTTTGCCTATATAAACTTGAAAAGATCTTTGTCTTAAGTTTTTATCCATCCACATAGTCAAACCTAATGACTTGCTTATAGCCCAAAATAAGATTTCATAATAAATCAAATCTGAACTGATTAAATCCTAATATCGGTTCAAAGCAAACCCTAATCATATTCTGAAATCGAATCAAATTTTAAACAGATATTTCAACATTAAATTTAAATTTCTTCAAATTTGAAACACGCTTCCGCATCAGACATTCAGACCCCCTTGGTTACAAATTTGGCATGCAGCCATGCAGGCAGGCAGGATTCATCTCATTTGACTTTCATCAATTCTCGACAAACGAAGTTATTTTGTACAGAACTATAAGCATCATATCATGAGCATGTAAAGAACTAGTGCAGAAGTGCAATTCTCATTGTAGCTTTATAGGGCAATGAAGTTGTATATCCCGTTGTTCAGATCCTGCACAACCATAAGAACCCTCTTACAACTCCATGCCCATTTGCTGGTCACCGGCCTCCATAGGGACGCACTCGCTGCCACCAAACTCTTAGAATCCTATGCCAAGATGGATAGCGTCAATACTTCCAGGTTGGTCTTTGATAACTTCTCAAATCCAGACTCATTCATGTGGGCTGTCATGATCAAAAGCTACGTATGGACTCTATGCTTCAAAGAAGCCATCTCACTCTATCATGACATGCACCAGCAGCAGCTTGGGCTCAGCAGTTATGTATTCTCTTCTGTTCTCAAAGCTTGTTCGGGTCTTAGTGATACTGCAATGGCTAGAAAGATTCATGGAACTGTGATCAAAACTGGGTTTGAATCTGATGCTGCTGTTGAGACTTCATTGCTTCTTATGTATGGTGAGAGTGGTAGCTTAGATGATGCTCTCCAGGTGTTTGATGTCATGTTGATGAGAGATGTAGTTGCTTGGAGTTCAATGATTTCCATCTGTGTCAAAGTTGGGAAACCTGAAATAGGGCTGATGATGTTCTGTCAGATGGATTCAGGGAATGTCGAGCTTGATAATGTCTTGATATTGAAGGTGATCGAAGCATGTGGTGAGTTGGGATCACAGGGACATCTGAGGTCAGTTCATGGTCATTATATAAGAAAATGGCCAGCGTCTGATGAGCTGATTGAGAATTCTTTCGTTAGTATATATGGTAAATGTGATGATTTATGTAGTGCAGAAAAGTTATTTACGAAGGCATCTCGGAGAAGCATCGTGTCTTGGACAGCTATGATCTCATGTTACAATCACACTTCCTGCTACAAAGAGGCTTTGCATGTATTCACTGAGATGCTGAAGTCTGATGTGGAACCCAATGCATTGACTCTAGTAGCTGTTCTTCTCTCCTGTACCCAGTTGGGATTCATCAGAGAAGGGAAGTCACTCCATGCATTCTTTCTACGAACGGGCATTGACGATCATATGAGTTCTACAAGCTCTGCATTGATCAATATGTATGCCAGTTTCAGAAAACTTGGTCATTGTTACGATGTTTTCAAGTCTATACAAGAGAAAACACAAGTTTCATGGAACTCACTCATTGCAGGCTACACTAAAGCTGGATTTCTGGAGAAAGCATTGACGCTCTTCGCGCAAATGAGAAAGGAGGGGCTGTTTCCTGATTCATTTACTTTGTCAAGTTGCCTCCCTGCTTGTGGTCTTGCCAGCGATTTCGACTTGGGGACTCAATTCCATGCCTTTGTCTTCAAAGCAGGATTGGAGCTCAATGAGTTTGTTCAGAACTCCCTTATAGACATGTACTGCAAATGTGGGTGCACAGGTATAGCATACAGAGTGTTCGACGCCATCGAGAAGAAGGGCATTGTAACATGGAATGCAATGATCAGTGGATTCTCACGGAATGGTGGTTCACGAGAAGCAATTGCTCTGTTTGATACAATGCAATCACAAGGTTTTGAGTTCGACTCAGTGACTTTTCTCAGTGTCATACAGGCATGCTGTCATCTGGGTTCTTTAGCCAAGGGGAATCGCATTCATCAAAAGCTCATCGCATCAGGTTTGAAGAAGGAAATGTCTACAGATACATCTCTTATCAATATGTATGCCAAATGTGGAGATATAAACATGGCTAGGAAAGTGTTTGATCACATGGCAGAGAAGAATGTAGTGTCATGGACTTCAATCATCTCTGGCTATGGTACAAACGGTCTCGTCGACCAAGCGATATCGCTCTTCGATCAAATGGCGGCTCCGGAGTCAGGAGTGAGACCAAATGAGGCAACCTTCATGAGCATTCTCTCTGCCTGTAGTCACGCAGGGCTCATCGAGAAGGGAATGCAGTACCTCAATCTGATGAAGGAGTTCTCCATAGCTCCTCAGGTGGAGCACTGCGCCTGCCTCGTCGACCTTCTCAGCCGCGCCGGTCACGTCGATCAAGCATATAGTTTCATCGAGTCGGTGACGGCGTCAGTCGAACTAGATGCAACCATTTGGAGAGCATTGCTCAATGGCTGCCAAGTTCATCACAGGGAGGACCTAGCCAGTGCCATCCAAACAAGAATCCTCCAAATCCAGTACTAATTTGACTCAAAACGACCATGTGACATGAATAGTTAATGTAGATGGATAGCCATGCAATGGAGGCCACTATCATAAGCCAACGCCTATAATACACTGTTGCTCGAGCAACAACCTTGCTTGCTCGATCAACGATCTCATTCACCAACGCCTGGATGCCCTTGCTTGATCAAGCAAGACGGTTGATCAAGCAAAAAACACATGTCTCTCTGTTACGTCTCTGAACACAGCCTTGCTTTGCTCAAGCAACCAACCTGCTTGCTCGAGCAACTAACTCTGGCTTGCTCAAAAGTGCTTTAGTTGAGTCCATTCCAACCTAATTTAACACATAAACCTATAGCAGACTCAAATTGAACACGAAAACAGCCAGTTTTACATGGAATTACATTTTTATTCCTTACACGTATGGTCCTGTTCTTTAATTCTTGTTAATGTGTTAATAAAAAGTGTTCATCAGTTTTCCTTGCTTTCAGATAACCAATTTGAGAACCATTGCAACATCGGAGCCTTCTCCAAGTTAACAAATGCCTGCTCTTTGGTTGCCATTGGAGGGTCCGAGAATTTCTACAGGTCTGGCGCAAAAGGTGCATTATATCACGTTTCCATCAAAAAGTTCATCATCATTAATCTTGTTGTTTTTTGTTGACAGTGTATATTAAGCCGAACTTGCTGATGTTATCCCTGTGGTGAAGACCTCCATAGCAGGCTGTGTAGTTATTGCATGGTAGGCTTTGTGCAGGTGAGTGAGTGAGTGAGTGAGTGACCAAGTTGATTCAGCTGAAGTTTATGAGTTCAATTGTTCATTAATTGTTGCTACGTTGTTCATTTGTTTCTATCTAGGAAACAAGAATGGGCTTCTCTTGCCACACATTACAACTGACCAAGGTAAATATTTCATCTGAGCAGTTCTTGGTGTTAATTTAAAGATCTGCATCAATATCGATATAATTATTCATGGATTTGGTTGTTAAGTTATTCGGTAAAATCGTAGATAGAATCTGTACAGTAAATAAAAACCTTATTTTTCCAAGGGAAAAAAAAGAAGTCTTAATTTTAAGTTTGCTGCATATAATTTTTTGGAAGATCTTCTTTACACTTGTATTTTGATCAAAAAGCATGATTTTGTGCATCAAATAGTAATTATTTTGGTCTCTATAGTATGTTCTTGTTCACTTAGTTAACCTACAATCCTGCCTCTTGAGGAAGCTGCATCAGCCATGAGATCTACATTGCACACTGCTGAAGTTTCTTAAGACCGTTAATGGAGAGGCGTTAACTGCTTTCATTGCTATGACTGCTTTATGTGAAGAGTTCCAACACTTGAGAAACAGTCTTCCTGATGAAGTCGTGGTTCAGCGTGTCGACGACAGACTATCTGCTCTGGGCAATTGCATATCATGCAATGACTATGTTGCTCTCACCAATCATTACTTGGACAGGGTAAGAACAATAGATTCTTTGCATACAGTTTAAAAGGCTATCAGTAAAAAGGAAAAGGAAAAAAAATCTTCTTGTATTGACTCTTTGTAGCTCTGTCATTCATCTCTACAAATCTCAGGAAACAGAGGAGCTCGTTGCCGATGTCCTTGGCATGGAAGTGTTTTGGCAGACGATTTCTGGAAACGTTCTCGTTGGCAGCTATTGTGTTTTTTTCCAACAGAGGTGGCTTGGTATGCATGCATCATTGATCTTAATGCATTGTGAAAACCTTGAATGCTCTGTTCTCATCTAATCTGCATGCATGATGAAAACAGGTTCACCCACATACATCCGTTGAGGATCTTGATGAACTGGCCACTCTTCTCCAGGTTCCCTTTGTTGCTGGAACTGTGAACAGAGGTAGCCAAGTCATTGATGACTGGACTGCTCTCTGTGGATCGGACACGCGACCGAGCTTTCCGTCGTCATCGATAGCATCTTCAAATTGAGAGAATCTCAGCCCAGTGCAATCGTCTATGAGATGAGGAAGTCCCTCATTCACAATTATTTGTAATTGGTGCAAAAATTTCCATGTACAAGATCCTTTTGTGTTGCCTTTGATTTGTTGGTTAGACTTTAAAGTAGCTTAGGAGATGTTTTGATTTGATATTGAAATTTGCTTCTATATTTTTATCTTGATGGATTCCAGGTTTTGACAAACAGGTTTGAAGAGATGTATTTTTCTCCATATTATGCTCTCAAAATCAGGAGAAACAGATGCATATTTATCTAGAGATCAGAGAGTACAAAATATAAAAGCTGCACCATTCTATGCTCTATCATTGTCTCAGATTCAATTTACTTACAAAATGCTCCTTCGAGCCTAGTAAATGTCAACTTGGTTGTCCTCAAATAAAACAAATTTTTTTTCTCATGACGGCTTTCGCCGCAACAAAAGCACACTAAATCTCACGAGAATTAAGCAGAGCTCTTTTTGAAGAATGTACAAGCTGTTCTCTAATCATAGATCCAGAATGGAACTATGAAACTATGTATACTGAATCCAGTAGCCATAATCACCTCCTCATGATGTAGCACAATTTACTTCATGTTAGCTGAGTTGATATGTAACCAGGTAAGGATCTCGGCCTACGGCATCGTCGTGTTGTCCTCCCCCATCCTTTAATGTTGCTTCCCTCATCCTCCACTTCAATTGGAATTGGCTGCTCTTTTTGTAGCTCCATTTGAGTACGTTGTTCTATTGTTGGACTTGCATGAACCTCTGCCACAGTGACAGCCAAGCTTCTAGGCCGCCTTGTCCCCTTCGCAGGTGATTGTGATGCATTTTGACCAGCATTCCTCCTTGTACTACTTGTCTGCCTAGACCTGCCGGAAGCTCTCACTAGCCCACCTATGGTCTGAAGATCATCGGTAACTTCGTGCCTTGTTAGAGACACAAGACTTGGTAGGATATCTTTCTGGAAGTCCCTCCGCTGTCTTCTCCTGGCTTGGCCTCTCCGGGGTCTCGTTAGAAGTAGAGAGGCAAAACCTTTTTCTTCTGCTTTATGATTCTCTTGTTCCTGTGGCTTGCAAAAGTATTCATTTGCTTCGGTTTCTTTCAGCCTCAATGTCATGAACTCGAAGAGGTCCAGTTCATCATCACCTAAAGATTCAGTGCTACCATCTCCTCCACCTGCACTACCTATGCTCGTTACAACTACCCCTGCGAACCAATGCAAGGGCTCGCATCGATCAGGGAAAGATGGGAGGGGTCTGACTCCATTTATATTGCTACGACTATCCAATGACATGGCAATTATACTCTCCGCTGCTTCTCTAGCACATGTTGTTTCAGGAGACCTTTCTGTTGTTGGTGAACCACTAACTTTGCTTGATACTGTTTGATTTCTTCCTGAGGTTTCTCCTTGAGGGGCACCATCCTCCTCTACTAAACAAGCGGGTGGTGCTTCTAAGTCAATCTGAGGAGCAATCTTTGAGCCATCAGTTGGCACAGTCACAGGAGATGGAATGTCATCCTCAACTTGATGTGAAACGTCTGATGACTTCTGATCGTCCATGCAATTCACATCGGAGTTCAAATTAATGTAATTCCTTCTATAAGCACTGCCATTCCTGACATCCCTTTCTGTAATCACATCCCCAACAAGAAGCTGATTTGCCAAACCAGGCAACTTCCTTTTGATAGCTGAAAAACATTCTGAATGCGAAGTTGAGGTCTGCTGGTTCTTTTCAAGAATAGGGAAGCTTAGAATCTGTTTGCCATTCTGGCTGTCAGACATCTCAGTCCTCTTGATTCCAATCTCCCCGACCTGCAAAGCTGATGGAAAATCCTGTGTGCCACATAGAGATGGACGCTTTTCCTTAACTTCATATCTTTCAGAATTAGGAGCCACAGCACTGCAGCTAGACATCAGCTGATAATAACCATCTTTGTAACTCAGCTCAATTTTGGGTGCATATATTCCCTGACTTTCATCAGATGATGGTTTCTTTTGGAGCCAAGACAACCCCCCAGATGATTCATTGTGGTGATTGTCTGCATGGGCTGCTGTCATGAGCTCCTTTTGAATTCGGTTAGAGTATACTTGATCCAAATTCACATCTTTTGCAGACTTGACATCCACGTCCTGCAAGCTCTTTAAACACTTTTGTGGTCCTTGCATTTCACAATTACCAGATGACTGATCTCTATTTATAGTCTGGTCAGGGGATGAAGAACAAGGGTCTTGAAGATCGTGGTTAAAGCCATTTTGATAAGATGAATACTCTCTTCCACGTCTTGGATATGACCATGAATTTCCGTTATAGCCCCATTTGTCACATGGAACATTAGGGCTCTGAATAGAAAACTTGGAACTCCTGCCACGAGTATTCAATTCTACAGATCCTCCAAAGCATGGAAGTGCTTGAACGGCAACTGGGATGTGACTAATCCTACTCGATAGCTTTGGCCATGATGAATCAGATAGGGCTGGAGTACAGGGGTACTCTGAGTGAGGAACCACTGAAAGATGACTAGCCAGTTGAGTAGAATAGTTTGAGACCATGAGATGAGAAAATTGTCCAGAAATTTCAACACCATGCGGCTTTTCAGTGAACCATGCATTGGTGTCACTTTGATGAGGTAAAAGATTGTCTGCAGTCCCATTAAGCTTCAGTTCTATTGCTTCAGATGGCAAAGGTAATCTCCCATTACAGAGACCAGTGCTCGAAGAATGCACATAACTCCTGCTTTGCTCTGAAATTGTAATAACCACATTCCATGGAAGAGATTAAGATAAAGAACATGGAAGTAAAAGACACTATGCAAAGAAATGGCCCAGGAAATAAAGGCATGATGTGAATACATGCTAAAGATGACTTTTACGGAAATGCCTGCTTCAGATCATCTAAAGGTCAAAGTGAACATTCTTCACTATATTTCAAGATATGACGAAGTAAACCAGCTGGCGGAATATGTAGCAGCAATCACTTGATATTTATGGAAAAACAAAGAAAACAAAAAATAAACTCAATTAGATAACAGTTTCATCTCTCATTTTTGTCGATTAACTCGGCTACTCTTCCTGACACCAATAATATGGTAATAGATGGAGGATTGTTTAAAAGAAGCGAATAAGTTGTCCATAAAAACCCCCCTAGTTGTCATCTGCCAAAGAACAGGAAAACAAGCTCTGCAGTCCAGAATCATCAAAAGTTTGATTTAACATTTATAGGAAGTCTAACTGTAGACAAGGAGGGATAAATCTGAGAAAACTTGGTTTCTTGACGACAGATATAAAGTAATGATGAGAGAAATTAAAAAAATAGGCACTTACCAGATGCATTACTATGAGGCCATTCTTGTCTAACTTCCTCCATATAAGCACCCAGAAAGTTTAAAGAAGTGCCTTTGTTTCCATGTTTGCCTCTAAGAAAATCCTTTTCAAGGATTGGGAAAGTTTTCTTTGATCTTAGTGGCAATTGTTGTTGGTGAATATCTGCAGCATCAGTCATTGGGCCAAAAAAATCCATGGAATTTGAACATGTTGGTTCCATATAGCATGCTTCTTTGGCAGGTTCATTCAGATCAGCTAAGGCACAAATAGAGATACCATTTTGTGAACGAGAATCTGATTTCCAACTTTCTTCTATGCCATTATGATCTTCGCAAGTACCAAGAGTCAACTTCACAGCATTCACAGGTTCAACAGAAACATTTCCATTCAGAAAATCTGTACACCTGAGTGATGACTCAGATCCATATAACTTGTCTTGTGTTTCTGTGTTTTCATTTTGAATATATACATCAGCTGCAAGTTGAAGGTCAAACATTCTCTTGGGCGTCTTATTGACCATAGATTTCGATGTTTCAGAAACCCCATTTTGCATGGAACTTGGAGCACTGGGGACACCCTTTTCCAGGAGAAAGTTTAAGGATGGCCTCATGACATGATTGCCCGCAACAGAAGCCTGGGCATGACCAGTTACAGCAAAATGAGGTACATTTGACATCTTCTGGGTGCTTTCAGATACAAGCTGAGGTGGGAATGAACTTGGCAGAGACGTGTTTAAGCGTTCAGGATATTTGTACAACTCTTTTGTTTTAAGCTCATCCATCAAAATCTTTTGTGTTTGATAAAGACGGTGGAGATCATAGACCTGGATTACAACATAGTAGCATTAAAGGACGAAACCAAGAACTTCAAAAAGCCATCAAAGAAAACTGAATAGGTTGATTTGTTAAACATTTCAAATCTTTAATATGATAGGTAGTACGTTTTCCAGATTACACGCTGCATGGACGTATGAAAGAATTGAATGCCTACTTGAAAAATTACAGAGTGACAATTACCAGAAGGATCGAGTTTCAAAAGGGTTGAATTATCAGGGGCCAAGGAGATGAAATAAATTAAACCATGCCCATAGAACACCCATGGGCTTAAGAACAGGCACTAGAGAAGCATAAAGTAAATATCAAGTTTTAAATTGATGAAAGACATAGTGGCATTTTTGAGCAAATGCGATTGACATGTGGCTCCATGTACCTGTCTCTTGAATATAGCCTCATGTTCAAGCATTGTCCGTCTCATCATTTCTTTGTCATATTCAGAATATCCATTAACTGGCTTCAGTACAAAACCACTGTAGAGAGGCCTAGTTTGCTTTTTGTCATCGTACAATGACCAACCACCATTCACATTCTCGTTAATATCCCTCATGAGATTATAACCTGGGAGGTAACTTTTAGACTGCACTTTCGTCCCCATTCCTGAAAAAATCCAAGACCACATAGAAGCTTTAGACTAGATCATAGCATGCAACTCTATCTAAAGAAATGTCATTCCGGGAGAGGCAACACTTAATGAAGAAGCACTTAGCCGTGCAGATATAGCAATATAGCAAGAATTTAACTTCTCGAAGTCAAAGGCAAGAGAACTGTCACATTGGAGAGGTAGAGAAGAAATCTAGGCTGTCAAATGAAAAAGATGCATACTTAACGTGTTCATAACAGCTGCAATAGCCATAAGGAAATCTGTCTGTAAAAGATAAAGGGACAAGCCTGAACCACATGGAAGATGTTAAATGATATTCCTTTGTCATGGACACTTAGCATAAGGTATAGATTAGACCATCAACTCTTAACCAAAGTTGATCTCAAAAATCTGATGCTCTTTCATGCTCTGCAGCTGGCATCTGCTTTCATATAATCTCTTGCAAGCATTCTTATTTCAATCTGAGGAGGGAGCTTTCATGAATTGATATCTCCATGCATGCCATGTAAGGCAATAAACCAAATTAAAGCTACTATTGACACGAGATAACTCCTCCAGCACATCAATTGACCACATTCGACAGGACAATGTCGAAAAGTGTGCCAAGTTGACCAACATCTCATGTCAATGTAAAAACCAAACAAAAATCAAAACAAACTAAAAGAGCTAAAAGAAACAAAGATGACATGAAATGTCTCCGATAAAATCAGTAAGCCAATTATTCCTGAAGTAGAGATGGTCATGCCTTCTTTATATGGTCCTCTGACAGCTCGAATAGAGGTTAAAGCTTATTATAACTGCCATATAATTGGATTCAAATTTAACTATTGGAAGCAATTTGAACCAAGAAATGAACTTCAGCTAGTAGTTCAGTGGCTCAAAAAGTTAACACTTACCAATTGCAAGACTCCTTCGCTTCAAATCTGCATGTATGGCTCCTTTGCTAAATAGAGGAAGTGTGAGCAGACAAACTCACAAATGAGTATCTAACAGTGGTTAAAAGGAACATCTGCTTCCAAGACTACAAATGACGCTAGAAATCCAGTTAAATCAGGTCTAGGTCATACGACCCAAAGCACTATTCAACAAATGATGATTATGTGCAGAGAAGTAACATATATTCTCGTTTTCAACTAAAACCAAATCTCAAATCCTCAGCCATGTCCATAACCTGCACATACGTCATCGCAACAAGTCCTATTAAATGGGATAAGCATGAGAAGACAAACTTAATTATTCCCAATTCTAATTGCACAGTAAAACCTTCAAGTGAAAGAAAACATTCCAATATGCATCATAATTAAATTAGCAACCAATTGCTACTTCATTTTCTGAATCAGAACAAAAGTATTAGAGACCAATAACAGAATGTATATTTACAATCTATGAACACATACCCACCAACATGCAGACCATTTCAGACAAGGAAATTTAATTAAAATGCACAAAGTAAACAGAAAACCTATGTTATTTGCAAAGTAGTAACGTTTAACAAAGTGAGAAAAATATTAAGCCCCAAACCCAGAACAATCAAAGAACCAGGATAAAATCCATCCCAAAACCAAGAAGCAAAAATCTAACTTTGACACAAAATCAGAACACTTAACAGGCAAAACCAACTACCCAGATCGAGAATTCACAAAAAAAAAACCCATCAAAATCCAAATCCACCAGAACAACCCCAAAAAAAAAGAAAGAAAGAAAGAAAAATGAGAAGCAAAGATATTACCTCAAAACCCCCTCTGCAGTGGATTCAGCATCAGAAACTGGAAAACCCAGAACCCAAAAGGCCCCATCCAACTCCGCATTAAGCCCTCCAACAGACCCATCTCAGCCTTCAACCATAAGGACCAATACCAAATCAAAATAACCAGTAGATGGTCACAATCTAAGAGCAGTCAGATACTAACGGAAAGCTCGTCAAGTGGCATTGGAAAGAGAAGAAGCTACAAAGATCGTCATCAGATGTAGAGATTTCGATCTGCTGGGCCAGAGCAGTCTAGAGAGAGAAACACAGATAGATAGAGGGAGAAAGAGAGAAGATCCCATATTATAAAAAAAAACAAACAAACAAATCTCTCCCCCCCCCCAACCCTCTACTCCCACAACAGTGACAGGAAACTTGTCATTCTTCTTATTCCCACCCCACCATTGATCTCATTTCCACCTCCCAAACTCTCTCTCCCCTTTATTGGCTCTCCTCCCTCCCTCTTCCTCTCTCTCTCTACTTTTCTTCACTCCTTGGAGATTCTCTAATAACCATTCTTCTCTTTTGGGCCCAGAAAAGAAGGAGCCTTTTCCTTCAGGACAACAGCAGGCTCCTCCACATCTCTACAAATCCAGCCAGCTTTTTCTTGATATCTCCATGGATACATACATCTTTCTTTGGGTTGGTTGATGGAAAAGATGGGATTGTTGTTAGTTTTTGGTTGTCAATGTTTGTTTGTCTTATGGTTCCATGTGAGGGCCCCACACAGAGGAAGGTTGAGGAAAGTTGGGTGAGATTGCCCATCTCATTTACCCATTATTACCATTTTAGGCGATATGTGACCCATGTGACACACCCTCCTCCTTCTTTCATCTCCACAAACCCAAGATTTGTATGAAAGATCCATTGTAATTATGAAACTTTTCTTGTTTTGGGGATCTAAGTTGCCCCACTCCATCCCTTTCTCCTGCCACATCCTTGCATTATTTCAGGGCATTATTAAGGTTGTTTAAACAATTAATTTGCCAAAATTAATTATGATTTTTTAGTAGTCAGGTCTTTTATAATAGGATTAGTACTCGTTTTAACTTCCACCATCGTCTCGGTACGTGTCAAGCATATAACGATGCGTGTCTAATTCTCTATAATAAATCTTTAATAAAGAATTCTATTTTTGCTATTTCTATTTAATGACTGCATACATGTTACTTGCTAATATCAATCCATGGACTGCTATGTTTGAATAGTCTGGTTCAGACTTGAAGTTATGAATGGAATTAAAGAGTTGGACAAAAGACCACTTCATGTATGGCCAGGTCATGAGACCGGCATGAACCCATCAAAATTATGAGATATTAAAGAGAGTTTTGAATGACAAGTGTTGCTGATTTGTCACCCCCCAGACAACTAAAAGGGGATCACAATATATATATGCATTGATTTGGATGGCACAGTGGAAATGAAAGCTCCTCTGTTATATTCATTGATGATTTCATGTGGTACCCAATAGGAACCATGTTGATATAAAATCATGGTTTTGTATCCATATTATTCTTCCTATGAAAGCAACTAACTTTGGCAGAGACCTCCCTTGTGCCAATCAATGCTCACATCTCCAACCTTATCTATCTCACAAAACCATACCAGCAATGATTGATGTCCACTAAATTGATCATAGATCATTGTCACAAGGATAGACATGGGTGAATAGTGAATCTATCTTCATTCATGCTGTTAAATTAACGTTGTGGCTAACATTACTTTTTACTTTTCCTAAATGCCCAAATCAATGATCCAAGGCTTACAGATTTCAGCATCGTCTACATGAGAAATTAATATTTTAGCTTTGAGGGCAGTCTCGTAAAAGGGTCCAAATATTGGGGGCTATCTTGATTGGCCGTACGAAATCCTTGTATTATTCCGAGGACGATCTCGCGCCCCCGAATCTTGGGGACTCGCTAGATCCTTGCCTCTATCCCAAAAATACCCTTGGCTTGTACTTAAAATCACGGATCCGAGAATCACGGAAATGCTCCTCCCTCTCTCTCTGTCGCTTATGAGTCGGATATTCTCGTAATTTTATTTTAGTTTTTTATTTTGGATGAGAAGAGCCTGAGGCTGATTACAAACTACGACACAAAATGATCTTATGATATCCATACATCAAAAATAACATTTTATGACATGACATATGAGTTATCATTTAAATCATATATATACTTGGTATAAATAGATTCATGTAAGTAAAAGCAACTGAATTAGCCTTCCGGCTCAACTTATCAAAAAAAAAAAAAGTAAAAGTAGCTGAATAAATAGAGAGAGGGGATAGTGGGGATGGGTGGTTACTCATGTCAGATGATACGGGGTCCACAAGAGTGGTTGGTTAGCCGTGTCATGTGACAAAAGGGTCCACCTAATTTTTATATATTTAAAATTTTAAACCTACTTTTAACTAATTTTTTTGCTAAATTACACTTTTGATACCTGTAAAATTTCCCACATACCAATACATGTGGTCTATAGATTACGATTTTGGTGCCTCCACTTAATGTATATATTATATTTAGTACCTACCGTTAGACGATGTTCTCATGAGTTGACGGCAATTCGTTCACGTGATATCACGTGAAGCGATTTAGCAAGTTTCTCACGTCATGAGAGTGGTTTGGGCTACTCAAGCATCAGCGAGGAGACGTACCAGCCAAGGAACATCATCGCCACGAGGGAGGAGTCGCGGACCTATGATGACGGCTCGAAGAATTGGACGACTGCTTCTACGCCAGGCTTGACAAGTTGTTCTGGGAGTCCGGGATCTCCCCGACGGAAGTAGACGCACTGGTGGTGAACGTGTCCATGTTCGTGCAAATGTCATCCCTGACGACAAGGATCATCAATAGGTACAAGATGCGGAAGACATCACATCGCACAATCTCGACGGCATGGGGTGTAGCGCTAGCTTTGTCTCCATCGAACTCGTCTGGAACCTCTTCCACAGCTACCGAAGGATGGACGATACCTCCCATCTACTACTATGTCGCACCACCTCCACCTCTCCACCATCACCATCCTCATCCAGCAAATGAGGGCACCCCTTCTCCAACTCCCCTCGTCCTCACAAGACCTCATCACCACCACTAAGATCTCACCCAGGCCCACCTCACTATGAGCCCCGTTGAGCCATCTCTACTTCGATTGGCGCCCCGACCTGGCTCGGCTCCTCTTTGATCCCCTCCCCCGCCCGGCCCTAACCATCCTCTAGAGCACCCTCCTCATTGGTTATGTTTGCAACGCCTTGCCCCCACAAAGCCCTCCAGCTCTACGCTCTCATGAACACCATGATCGCCTAGGGTTCCACCTAAGAAAAGGCCTCCTCAACCTTGCCATGGCCCCCTCCCATGGCAATCACCGCCCCTATCACAAACGACGCCATGATGTTGCTGTACCCGAACATGGCCATCAACATGGACATCATCAACATGAAAAGAGTCACGCCAAAGGCCTCCCACCCATTGACTTGCCATCACCGATGGTTGCGCGGGTTGATCCACCGGATGATCGCCCAGAGGGTGAATGTGGTTAGGCAGAACAACATGAGGATCATCAGCGACTTGGGCCAGTTATTATGTTTGTCTTTGTGAGGCTTCATTCTCCGCTCTCGAAGTGTAGCAAGGAGGTGAGCGAGAGCAGCTCCAAGCAAACGAGGTCGTTGATGAGAGCGACGAAGATGGCGGGACGACCAACATCGGAGGTGCCCAACTTGAGCTCGGTCATGGCCCCAACGAGCATTGGAGAGGAGGTGTTGGGGTAGAGGACGGTCATGACAACGATGAACGGGACCATGCTCCCATGGGCATCGGTCTGTTTGAAGACGAGGGACGAGGAGGAGGCGGCGACAACCAAGCAGGCGAGGGCGGCGGCGGCGGCCACCCCGGTGGAGCAGTAGGCGTTGTGTCTGAGGTAGGGGACGTCGATTATCACGGTAAAGAGATGAAATAAGAGGAGCCGTTACCTAACATCGGTCACGCGCAAGTCACATGACCTGTTTATCGTTTGCTCTTTGATGTCGTTTCAACATCGGATCGTAACAAAATGGTATTGATAAATGAGGTATCTAAAATGTAATTATCAAATTATATGTATTAAAGTTGTACGTGGGGGATTTTTACGATACAAAAGCGTAATTAAGTCCATTTTTTTTGTATTTGTACGCATTTATTATATTCTTTTCCGGTCAATCAAATCACGAGAAAAAGGTACGCAGAATGAAATCAAAACGGCTCCTGGAAAAGCCGCCTTTGGAAAGAAAAGCGTTTCCGTTTCCCACTTGATTGTAACACGAGCGTTTGATATATATGACGTTTAATTAATTGTTACGGATCGAATCGCTTTTTTCTAAAAGTTTTTAAAGTGATTAATTAATGAGGTGATTAATTCTGTGTTGTTAATAATTGGATATCTGAAGTCAAGCATCATTTGTATCACTACATGTCGCTATATGCTTTGACCTATAAATCATCAATTATGCTGCTTAACTAACTTGGATTAAGACATCAATTAATAAATTTTTTTTATAGAATTAGACACTTATTATCTCGAATGATATAATAATTTTGACCCTTTCACTGTTCCTTCTCTCCACCCTGATGTCGTAGTCTCCCGCGGCCACCTACGGCTCCTCTCCTCCATCTAGACGACGTTCTGACCTCTCTTGAGATCCTTGCGTCACCGACAACCTCCATCCCGCACCTCCTCCACCTCGTCGTCCGCTCGGCCTCCTACTCATCGTTTCTCACCCATCCGCTCTCTCTCTCCCCCTCATCCCGCTCGGCCACCCCGTCGTTCACCAACACCATCATCACAAGCACCATCATCACAAGAGAGAAGAAGAAAGGGTATGTCAGGTAGTTTTTAAAAAAAATATGATGTCCTTATATAAAATCACCCTTAAAAGATTTAGTCATTTAGGTGTACATTATCCAAAATACCCCTTTAATATTCCGAGGGCATACAGAATATCCTTTCAATGTTCTAATGATACATATTTGAAACGATTGTTTGGGACTAAACAATCGTTTATTCTTTATTTTATACACACGATCTTTGCCATAATTTTATATCTTACTTTAGTCATTTAAGTGTACATTATTCAAAATACCCCTTTAATATTCCAAGGGCATACAGGATATCCTTTCAATATTCTAATGATACATATTTGAAACGATTGTTTAGCCATAATTTTATATCTTACTCTTGAAAATTTCAATTTCGGTTTTAATATAGACGCAACAATCACTTTGCATGTACGCTTATATATTGATATTGTTTTAAACTCATTACAATTAAATCAAAGTGCTCAAAGCACGCACATATCTACATAGGAGGATATTTTGGAGGCTATATATAGTTTATGATATATCATAAAGATATTTATGCATTTGAGCTTTTTTTGAAGGTAATATATACAAGAAACATGAACAAATCGCAGTTTGCATTTATAGTTCTGGCTTTGAATTTCTGGCTCCTAGTAAATTTGAATATCAAGAATATAAATTTTTTTTTTTTTTGACAAAATGAGCCTCGGTGTTTACAAAAGCATAAAAAAAAGACAGAACAAACAAGTATAGGGGAGAGGGGAGATCCACAAGTGGCGGGGTCGCAGATTCCACAGTCCAAAGAAAGGTGGTCGAACTACCCAATCCGATTCTGGCCAGAGCATCCGCGACCCCGTTAGAGTCCCTCGGGTTATAGACAAAAACTATCTCCGCGAACAATATGGATTCACCAAAGATACCATGCACAAGGTAAATTGTGTTCTAGTCATCTTCTCCTACCACTGAGATAGTCGACAATATCGTGGGAGTCTAATTCAAACATAGCTTTCCTAATACCCAAATCTCAGGCGATCTGAAAACCAAATCGGAACGCCGCCGGTTCTACATCAAATACATCACAAGTAGGGGCCTGAGAAGCCGCCATCCATAAAACCATCCCTTGCTCATCAATTCCCATAGCTCCTATGCTGACTCCCTCATCTCGGCTAACAACAACATCCGTGCGGACCGTGAACAGCATGCTTCGGAAAGACCAAATACACACTCCACCTTGGCTTTCAATCTCCATTTCCTTGCCAATAAGATATACAATTATCGAGAATATAATTTGATTGAATAGATCCACTCTTCCTCATCAAAATAATTATTTGAGATAATTGGTGCTATAACCAGGGCCAGCTCAACAGCTAGACGACTTAGGCAGTTGCGAGCCCTGGGTTAGAAGAAGGCCCCACATTGCCTCCAAATTAAATGCCTCAAAATGTAGCATCGAATTTAAAGACATGCTTAGTGGTTCTCATACCCCAAATTAAAAAACGGGGCCATAAGGTTTATGTTAATGGTTCTAAAAGATAATAGCTGATTTGAGGCATCTTTTAAACACTGTTTTAAGAAAAAATCAACAACTAGATGGTGACATGTTCAAAGCCATCTCATTCGTTGGCATATTTTGTCTTCGATATACTTTTCTATTAATTCTCTACTCAACCTCTTACTTGTCTTCGAAATATATGTTTCGATATCTCCATCTCTATTATCTCTTGAACTTATCCTCTGTACTCAGCATGTACATGTATGTCCATCTCTATCATTTCATTATTTTTTGAGTTCACGTTTTTACTCGGTTGTTCTGTTTGAACTTGGTAAATTGTTGCTCCCGTCTATGGGATAATACAAGAAATATAAACCCTCATTAATAATTTATCACCTTAGAATATTTTTTTATTTAAAAAATAAACAAAATGAGCCTCGGTGCTTACAAAAGCATAAAAAGAAGACGGAACGGAAAAGTATAGGGGAGAGGGGAGATCCACAGGTGGTGGGGTTGCAGATTCCACAGTCCAGAGAAGGGTGGTCGAACTACCCAACCTGATTCTGGTCAGAGCATCCGCGACCCCGTTAGAGTCCCTCGGGACATAGATAAAAACTATCTCCGCAAACAACATGGCTTCACCAAAGATACCCTGAGCACTAGGTAAATTGCATTCTGGTCATCTTCTCCTACCACTAAGACAGTCGATGACATCACGGGAGTTTAATTCAAACATAGCTTTCCTAACACCCAAATCACAGTCGATCTTAAAATCAAACCAGAACGTCGCCAGTTCTGCATCAAATACATCACAGGTAGGGGCCCGAGAAGCCGCCATCCATAAAACCATCCTGTGCTCATCAATTCCCATAGCTCCTATGCCGACTCCCCCATCTCGGCTAACAACAACATTCGTGCGGATCGTGAACAACATGCTTCGGGAAGACCGAATACACACTCCACCTTTGGCTTTCAATCTTCATTCCCTTGCCAGTAAGATATAAAATTATCAAGAATATAATTTATTGAATAGATTCACTCTTCCTCATCAAAATAATTATTTGAGATAATTGGTGCTATAACCAAGGCCAGCCCAACAACTAAAGTACTAGATCTAGAAGAAGGCCCCACATGGCCTCCAAATTAAATGCCTCGAAATGAAGCATCGAATTTAAAGACATGCTTAGTGGTTCTCAAACCCCAAATTAAAAAGCGGGTCATAAGGTTTATGTTAATAGTTCCAAAAGATAATAGCTAATTTAAGACGTCTTTTAAACACTGTTTTAAGAAAAAAATCAAGAACTAAAAGGTGACATGTTCAAAGCCATCTCATCCGTCGGCATATTTTGTCTTCGTCATACTTTTCTATTAATTCTCTACTCAGCCTCTTACTTATCTTCGAAATATATGTTTCGATATCTCCATCTCTATCATCTCTTGAACTTATCCTCTGTACTCAGCATGTACATGTATGCCCATCTCTATCCTCCTATTATTTTTTGAGTTCACGTTTTTGCTCGGTTGTGTCTATGGGATAATACAAGAAATATAAAACCTCATTAATAATTTATCACCTTAGAATATTTTTTTTTTTAAAATAAACATACTAATTACTTTGTTTTATTTTCTATAAACTTTGCGATGACCCATTTGATGTTTTCGATCAAGGCCCCAGTTTGCCTTGGTCCGGCCCTGGATATAACATAGTCTAAAATATTATAAAGGTGTGATATTGGGTCCATATATGATCACTAAAAGCAATTCTTAAAGAACTTTTGTTGTACAAACTTTTAGCTTCATAGATCTGAACCAATCCTCACCTGGACCACAACGGTCACACAGGCAGAATGCATCCTCATGTTATAAGAAGATTGACAGTGTTTGGCTGCAAATTAATCAGAGGAGACAATAAATGCTCATGTGCAGCAGCATCCATATATCCATCCATCTATAATATATCTCCTCATCCTCCCATCTCATATGGTGTTGCAGTGATGCTGTCTCCATGTCTTCGGCAAAGATTTCTACAGATTCCACTGCCAAGTCCAGATCGATGTATGAGGGAGATTTTTAATGCCGTTTACTTTCATATCTTAAACAATCCATAGTCTCATTGACTCAAATCATTAAACCAATTTTTTAACTTGCAAAGAGTACACTTTTTGGTACATGCACACATAATTAAGAGTAGAGATTTGTGTACATAGTCACGTGGTACGTGCATTGCACGTGCCTTTGAATCGGTGATGATGTACCGATCAATTCATTTTTTTAGTACCTCACTACCGATTCAATCATTGATATATTTAATCGACGGATTAGATTAATCAATCGGTATCTCACTACAGATTCGACGACATTTGTAATTTACATGGCTCTGGCGACTCCATAATTAATATCTCTTACCAAATGCCAATCATGTTTCTTTTTCTTTAATAGTAGTTCAAAGTCTAATCCTAGTTTCAGCATTTTGAGGCCTTATGTGGCCCAAGTTATCGTCTCGATACACAAGTCCATCCATTTGGTTGAGTACATGCCAAAATCTTCCAGACTTGTGACTTTAATTCTGAGACCACAAGTCTTAACCATTATAAGGTGTGCGCTCAGGCACAGTCTATATATATATTTTTTTTTATTAGTTGAGCCCGAGGGCTAGGGGTTACATAACTTACATTAATACCTCTAAAAGAGACCTAGAACTCTCCGTGGAGATCCATCCAAAACCCCGTTGGCGAGTTTTACACCACCGGACTACTCTATTCGCCATCTCAACACATGAGCGCAGTGTGTACACAAAAACAATAGAGTCTAAAGACAACACTTCTACCCATATTTCTCTAATGAGCCCCTCTATATCATTAGGCCAAAGCCTATTACCATTGAGGATCTTGATCGCATAGAGAGCATCAGACTCTACAACCAGGCTCTTGAGCAAATGCTCCTTGGACCATCGAATGGCATGGAGAATAGCCAACAGTTCGCCTTCAAGCGCAAATATGGCGTGAATGACCTTACATGTAGCACACACAGCCGCATCAAAACCTCCAAGGTCGACAACACCAACAGCAGCTAGTCCTCCACCCACAGAGGCATCCACTTGAACAACATCTCTCGAACTCTATTTTGACACCCTGTTAAATTGTCTATTATTATAATTTTCCTATGCTTGAATTGCTATAGAAAAGCATATTTAATTAGTAAGATATATTAATCCAAGCCCTTTTTACATGCCTTAATTCTAGTGGTGCAATAATAGAGTGCTCTCTTAAAACGGAAATGATGTTGAGATGTTCCCCAACTGGGCATTCAAGATCTGGCTAGCTTGTAGCTCCTAGCTACTCTCAACAACAAAGATATTATTGGAAGGTTGAGGATGTGAAAGGCATGTTAATATAATCAGGAACATGCTATTTAATTACTCAAATTATATGTAGCAATCCTACATATAGTTAATAAGATCACTTCTCTTTAAGCCTCTAGTTGATGAGACAGAAGTCAGTATCTAAATGATCGCTTTCTTACAAAGAGGGGATAAGTTCCCTCACCATGCATGACATACTTAGAAACCCAATGATATGTGACATAGTATTAGAAAAGATATGAGGTTTGGTCTTATCAGGCGGCTTAATTATATATTTATGATGCAACTAGGTCTTGAGTATCAAAATTAACATTAATGAAAGCCTTAATCTTAATTGGATAAGAAGCAAGCTAGGAGAGGCATATATAGCATGCTTCCTATACAAGATATGGATCCCTTAGCAAACAAGATTCTTCAGCCAATATATATACTTGCAATTGGGATAATAGCTACTGCTGGAACTATAAAGAGAGAGCTAGTCATGTGGGTATTTTTTTTTTTTTTTTTTTTTTGATTAGATAAGCCCGAAGGCCGGATAAGTCATGTGGGTAATTGAAAGGAGTCGATGAAAGAAAATCATATAGATTGAGCGTATCGGTATAAGAGTAATTATATATATATATATATATATATATATATATATATATATATATATATATATATATATATATATATCAACCTAAGTTATTATATAGGATGATTAATCGGTGAAGTCAACAAATTAATTAATTCCTTTGTTTCCAGATGAATGAGTACATATTCTGGAGGAGTTTGCCGCAAGCCAAGCTGATCATGTATTTTGGTTTTTGCTTCTGATGCACATCAAGTATTCGATCATTCGCAAGAACCTTCTCATTAGTTTAACATATCAGCTATAACTTAATTAGCTAAGCAAATGCATGGTTGACAGGAAATTAATAAGAATCCACCCTCGAATTAAAGAAGGATTAATAATTAGTTCTCCCATTCCATATATCCAAATTAATTAGCTAGTATTCAGGCTTGCTTGCAAGGCACTTGATGCATGCTAAGGGTCACCACCCACTCTTTCTTCACAATCGATAGTAGATATGGAAATGCTACAATTGCTATTATTAATGTCTTTTTGAAGTAAATTCCTACCAACTTCCTTTCCCTAAAACAAGAGCTACTACACTTGTTGGCCTCTCCTTTATGCTATACATATATCTAAAAGACTACAACCACAGCCACAAAGTATATCAATGACTCGATAGTAGAATGGTGGTGATGTCTGATTAGGGTTTAGATTAGGTGAATTCGGACGTTCATCTACCTCACGATTTCCTCGTGATCAGATCACTGCCGATCACGAGGCAGCGGGTTGGCCCTCTCTATAGGTTTGCATAAAGAGGGATGATTGCCAGAAAGCAAGCACAACTCGGTGTTTCGGCCTCGTGGGCCTATATTGGATTTGGGCATCTGAGAGACGGCTTTTCTGGGCTGTGACCAAATTTCTAAAGATAGATCTCTGATCCAGGTCTATTATGTTCAATCTGGATTGGGGGGGTGGGTGGGTACCACACGCTGCGCCGTGGGGACACACGTGGTCGGTGGAAACCGATTCTCTCGCGCTCATTGCGCCGTGAATCCAGCGGTTTCCTCGCGTCCAAAAAGCGACGTTGCGTTGCGACATAGATTCCGATGCATGAAACTAATGATGTTTTTTAACACAGTTAAATCAATAACCTGAACTTATTAGCCCTCGTTTATCCCCATTTTATCCACAATTATCCTCATTTTTTATCCAAACACCAAAAGTAATGATTACGAAATTATCCCCGTTTCATTTACCATTAGGTCCGTTTGGTATGGAGTTAAAAAAAGTGGGGTTAAGAGGATAGGGTTAGATGGGGTTAGAAAAAGTGAGGTTAAGAAATGGGATAAGAAAAAGTAGAGAGAGTGATGGTAGGTGAAATGAGAATAACTCCGTAATCATTACTTTTGATGTTTGGATAAAAAATGGAGATAAGAGGGGATAAAATGAGGCTCAATTTTATCCCCCCTTATCCCCTAACCAAACAAATGGCTCAACTTTTTCTTATCCTCATTTCTTAACTCCACATTTTTCTAACCCCATTTAATTCTATCCCCTCTTAACCCCATTTTTTCTAACCCCATACCAGACGAGGGCCTAGAGACGCAAATGTCATATGTATATTGATGATGCCCAGGAATTATCAGGCTGCTGGCTGGCTGGCTTTTTTACTCACGTCTCAAGCGCATGCATGCAAACATACAGGAATGCCACGTCTCAAGCTAGCTAGCTAGCTGCATGAGAGCCCGAGTTCAAGCCAATATTATAAGCCTGCTGGGCGCCTGGGCGAATTAATCGCTCGATATCAGCTCATCGATCATCATTTTATATCTAGCTATAATCAGGGGCGGACCTGGCCTCTCTAGTAAGGGGGGGCCGAGGGAAGGAAGGGTCAGGGCGGTAGGGCCTAGGGGCCGGGGGGCACTGGGGTAATGGGTGTGAGGCGCGGGGCCCACAGGCCCAAGGGGGGTTAAGGTAATAGTAAAAAATTCAGGTGAACCTAGGCCCTCTGGTTTGTTAATAGGTCCGCCCATGATTATAATCGAATGGACATCCATATCAACATGCTGCTGAGTTATTATTGATCGAGCATCAGATTTACCACTACGTTTTTGTTTGATACGGGATTATCTTAAACACAAAAAATAATAATTATTATTTTATCATCATTCTATTTATTATCGTGATTTTATTTTTTTTTCTATCTCATTTCCTAATCTCTTTTTTTTCCAACAGTTTCTAACCCTAAATATAAGTATGTAATATTAATTATTAGTAGACTTCCATGTTTGCCCTCAACTTTAAAACCCTGGAGTAGCCAAAGGAGTCCGTAATAAACTGGAAGCATCCACCCACGTGCCGGTACCCCTCTCCTATATAAGCCTCTCTGCCACTCCCCATGTGACTCCATTCTCAAAGCTCCATGCTAGCGAAACCAAAGCAAAGCTAACAAGAGAGCTAACCTCATCCTGAGCATTACCTCGTCGCCGGAATCCATGGCGCCGGGGCGGCTCCTATTCCTCGTCGCATTGCTAGCATCGGCGATCATCCCATCGGCCTTGGCAACCAAGTTCACCGTGGGCGACGCCAAGGGCTGGAATCCTGGCGTCAACTTACACCGTGTGGGTCGACCAGCACCGCCCCTTCTACGTCGGCGACTGGCTCGGTACTCCTACTCCTCTACTCAAAACCCACGCAGATCTGATGAGATCCAAGTTAGATCGTGCCGATCTATCGAATTTCTATAAAACCC